>JAOEGS010001290.1:16795-35894 GCA_025447755.1 Corythornis vintsioides | reverse complement strand
ACAGGCTATGGGCAAGTTGCCAGAAAGGTCTTCATTTGAGGGGACATCAAATTCCAGGGGTCCACACCCCTTGAGTGTAATCTACTGTTAGTCTCCATTAGACTTTTGCACTGTCCATATGGGACTGTTGAAGCGTGAGCAAATTTTGCTGATCACCCCTTGGCTCTCTAGGTGATGAATTAGCTGCTGGATGAGGATCGAGGATTCTCAGAGGTGCGATATTGCCTCTGGCATACCGCTGTGGTAGTGAGTGTCACCTGCTGTTCTTCAGCCTTTAGCAACTCCACCACAGAAGGATTCTCTGAGAGACCAGACAAGGTAGACAACTGTTCAGTTTCGTTTGCCTCCAAGGCATTGTTGTTTTTCTGCTAGTTGCCGGAGTAGGAGAAAGAGTGAGAGGAGACGATTTTCTTCACGTAGATGCCAAGAAGCCTTTATTTATTAATTTACAACTCTTTTTACACCCTTTTAACTTCCAGGCAATTGGACAAGAAGCCAGCCACCCCCTGGGGTGATTGGCTGGGGTGTCACAATACCCATAGTCAAAACATCTTTCTACAGTTTTACAAACAGCTGCCACCAAGGTCACAGCTGGTGGGAATCTTTGTGATCCCACAGGAAGGAAAATTCTATGCAGTAGAATTTTAACATCCACATTTGAAGATACTTTTAAAACTTCAGTGCTATTTTTTGTTGACACTCCTTTTATTATCTCTTCAGTGGAACTGTTGGCTGTAAGAGTTAGTGGAATATGGAATCAGTGCAGTAGAGCACCTTTTTAAAAGTTTATTACCTTCACTGATGTTTTTCTTTAAACACAAGGATTGTTACTGTCCAATTTCAATGAATTAACCATACTGTCGTGAAATCACCTTTAAGAAAAAAGGAACACAGTCCTCTATCTGAAGCATGAAGCCTTTAAGCTTTGTACCCTATAGTCTAAGGTATACAATGGGAAATAATTGCAGTCTGTAATTCAAATACAGTGTTGGCAGGTAAATTACCATCTGACAAAGAAAAATGTGTTTTATTTCTTTTAAATGATCTTTAATAAGGGAAACTTCATTACCAAGCTGTGTGGGGGGTATGCATACAGTTAAAGAGCATTTTCTTCTGTAGAAGTGCAACTGTAATTAGTAAATTACCCAAACTCCCTACTCCTATGCATATTGGCCTAACATATAGGTGCCAGACTCTTCCCTCTGAATTTGGATTAGAATTTATGCTGTTATTTTGCTTCTACTACTTTCTTTCTGAACTTATATTACTTTTTTTCTGGTAATTCAGGTGTCTCAGGTTAAAGGTAAAATCTCACTTTGCATCCTCACAATGAAAAGTGGAGTAGATCTTCTTGTCAGTAAGAATAGCCTTTTCTAGCTGTAACAGAGCTGTAATGTATGCTAGAAGCCAGCCACTAATATTCTTGTAAATCACTGCCTCCGGCCTTGTTACTCTTTAGTAACTGTCTAAAAAAAAATAAAAGTATTAATGTTAAGGTGCCTAAAGTTTTCCAGACCTAAGGTAGCCTGGAGCGTGGAATAGAGACAACATCAGTGCATAGGTTGCTCTACTGATGGCATAACTGAAGATTCAAATATTGCCAACTGAGACCTAATCTTTCTGTTGTTTAAAAAGTCTTTAAAAGTTGTATTTGCAAGACTCTGCTCTCTTATCTTTAAACAGTGCTCTAAAAGACAGTGTTAAACACCTTCCTTTCATGGATACCTGTCGTGTTTTCACACTGTCCAATGAGCAGAGGTGGGTTTGGAGAAGATTACTGCACTCTATGTTGTGACATCTATATTCTAAAGTGGTTCTGTGACTTGGTTTTAGCACAAGACCAAAAGTCTGTTAGTAAATGACACAGAGAAAGCAAGTACCTTATATACTGACAACAGTAGTTGTACATTTTGTGGAGTGCAGTGGCTTTTTTTTATCCTAATTTAGATTTTTTTAATTTTCTGATAATGTTCAGTTGAATGCTTTAAAATCTCATTGGATGGATATAGGAGAATAGGTCTGTCAAAGAGTCCTTCCAGATTTGTTCCTTGTGTAAAATGTACCAGCTCTCTCAGTATTGCTGAATAGCTGGGATAATAGTGCTAGAATTTAAAGGTAAGACTGTAAGATTTTATACTGGCAGTGAAAATAACTACTCTATGTATTTATACATGTAAATATATTAGTATCTCTCTTGGAATACAGCTTGATGTGTTTGATGATTGCAGACTGAGCCAGCAGGATTGCATTAACTGGCACCTTAACATAGATTTCAAATTCACTCTTTTAAAATTCTCTATATTTTTCTGTATGTCCTCTCCAGTAGTTGATTTCATCTAATGTAGCATGAAGCACAATTCAAATTGCACATACACAGGTTTCAATCTGCAGGATCACCCTAACAAAAAAAAATTAGACTTCCTGTATCCTACTACCTTCTTGTCTTTCCCCCTCAGACCAATTAACAAGTTTCCCAGCAGAGTAACATCTTGTTAGCATCTTGCCAGTTTGTCAGGATTTTCTGAGTATCACCACTACATTGTGCTGTTCTAACAGATCACGTTCTTATGTAGTCTTGTTTTGGGAAGATGTGAAAAACAAAAAGCAGTTGGCAGATGAAACTAGGGTACACTTGTCTGAAATAAAAGACTTTTGAGATAGTAGGGAACTGAAGTTAAGGATTTAGAAGACAATGTTGCCATAATGCCTGGCAGCTGGGCAGATGGCTGCTTTTGATCATGTACCAAAAGAAATACTGAGAGCTCCTAGTTGCCCCATGATAATGCATGTTAAACTTTGGTTCACGTCAGGCCATTTTGAAGGCTGCTGGGCTTTTTAATAATTGATCTAAATAATATAATGGGAAATTCAGTTTTCATGGAGATTTTGTCCCCAATTAGGATAGTATTGAGCCCCTGTGTGGTTTAGTGCATCTGTGATAAACTGTCTCTAACGCAAATAAATATGGTATCATGTGAAGATTTTTTTGATCCCTGCTATTTGACTTAACAAAGGCTGCAGTACATCTAAGTAACGTGCAAGATGTGAAGAAGGTCATCCTTAGCAGTGAAGACAGTGTGGCAGTCTTAGCTGTCAGATACTTTCATGACAGCCACATACCTCCTGGAAAACAAGGAGATTTCTGGAAAAATGAACAAGCACTGTGATTTATCAAATATATTTCATATGTTGGCAACAAAAGTATTTGATGTTCTTATGTATTTCTTGTATGCAAGGATATTTCAGTCTACCTCTTGTCTTCAGTTGGCAACACTTAAGCATTTGTGTTAATATAAATCCAAGGTTCTTTATTTTGTCTGAGGAGTGTCAGTGTCTGGTAAAGAGGTAATAGATGGTAATTGTTTTTATACTGTGGATTAGTAACAATAGTTTATGGCTCTTCAGGAGAAAATGAGTTCTTTGTGATAGTCCACGGTATAATAGGTGTTCGTAGTCATAAAAATCCATCATTTCAGTTAGTGTTTCCTTTTCTTTGTGGATACTGCTAACCAATAAAAAAGTAATTATATATAATGGTTATTTTGCCCTTTTTTGCTCTTCCTCCTGTGATCAGAAGTCTTGTGGGTAAACTAGAATGATGTTCAGTGACCTGATTTAACTGTTTTAAAACTTGTTCTGTTGAGAATACAGTACTCAACATAAAAACTTGCAGTAAGTTAATTTATGAGTGCTGTCTTTGGTGATATTTGTTAGTGTAGTATCTTGCATAACTATGTATTTTTCCTGAACTTAAAGATACAAAGAATTAAACAATCCAAAACACTCCATCCACTCTGCCCCTTATGTGCCAGTCTTTAGTGCAGGGAAGATGCATGCATAATAAATGAGGCAACTTGTATTTGCAGTTGTGAATGAAAACTTGTTCAGACAAGTTTCCCCCTCACCCCTCCATGTGAGCAGACCTTGTATGAATGTATGTATCTCTGAAAGAAGTCCTCTAGAGGTATTAAACTTTTTGAGGAATGATTAATATTCCCTTGTATTCTTCCATGTTTTTCACAGCTGTAAACTATCTATGGGTAGGTGATGATAATGTGAGTTCTAATTGTTGCAATTACATCCATGTGGACATAATCTTCATTGCCCAGGGAGGTGGTGGAGGCCCCATTCCTGGAGACATTCAAGGTCAGGCTTGATGAGGCTCTGAGCAGCCTATTCTAGTTGGGGATGTCCCTGCTCACTAAAATGGGCTTGAACTAGATGACCTTTGGAGGACACTCTGAGTTATACAGAACTTTTTTAAAATCCCAGAGATACTGTTCTGTGGGTATAAGGAATCCACTCCTATATGTCATGTGGAAGTGTTGGAACAATAAACAAAAACGAGATAATGCAGTAAGTGGCCCATGTCAGAAGACCTGTATAAAGAGCTGTTGCTTGCTACTGTAGTCAAGTTTAATTTTTATTCAAATTGTGTTTTAACTGTGGGCTTTTCCTGTCATATGACCAGCATTTTTCTTGTTTTATTGTTTCTTTTGGCTATATTCATGCTGCCTGATCACATGCTCAGATGAGACATACCTGATATTTGTAATCATCCAAGTTCTTCTGTGTTTACTGTAATAAATAACAAATTTAACTTGTATAATTATAGCTAAACTAGTATATACCTTCCTGAGGGTGGGGAGAGGAAATGGACAAACAACTAAATATCTGTTATATTTAAACACCCTGAAGATTTTTAGCCAGTACAAAACATAATGAGGAATACAGGTTGAAGTATCTTTATACTTTTTTTAACCTGTTCAAACTGCTGATACTGATTTCTCTAGAAGCTTCTGCTGTTTTGTAAATACTGAACTCTTTTAAATTCTTGCTGAATTGCCAATAAAATTGGTACACAAGCATACAAGTACCTGATGCTACCTTGATAGGAGAAGAAAATTCCTCTAGTGCATTAAAGTCTCTTTTTATGTATATTCCTAACTTGGACTTTAGGTGTTTAGACTTGCTTATATTATAGAAGGTATGTGGGTTTTTTTTGTTGTTGTTGTTTTGTTTGTTTGTTTTGGTTTGGGTTTTTTTTTGTTTGTTTGTTTTGTTTTTTGTTGTTGGTTTGGTTTGGTTTGGATTTTTATAATATGAAGAGAAAATATATCAGTCTGCAGCAAGGCTTTCTTGTCAATTGTGGGGTGACTTTTTTTTCTTAGCCACAATTTCTGGCTCTGTGCTGGTGTGACAAGCTGGGCTGGGTGGAGACCTTCCAAAACCTAGGTTCAGTTACTGGAACAATTTTCTGTTGAGTTAACAGAGCTGTTGACACACCCTCAGTGGAAATATGACTTAAGACTTATATAAGACCAAAGATGTAGAATTCAGAATTCAAACGGGCAGAAAGTAGGCACTGATCTCTAGCACAGTCACAGCTTGATGCCTGTGTTAAAATATGGAGTATCTGTACGTAGTCTTGATGTTATTTGTCATAATGCATCTGTACGGGGCTTGGATTTACAGCATGTAATGCTTTTTGAGACCTTTTTATGTGTGTGTTTTCAGAAATCTTATGCTGTCTCTTACAAGTGGTGCCAAGATTTGTTATGCACATCAAATAAAATAATTACTTTTAGTGAATTTAATTCCCCAAGAAGTTGACATAAAATGATTTTGGTAGTTCCTTACTCTTTTTAAAATGTTTTCTTAATAGATTTTAATAGGTGTTTTGAAGTTTATGCAGTAATCATTCCATATTTACTCAATTCACATAACTAATGTTGTTCTCTACCTTTTCATTTTTTGAACCTGTCAGTCATAAGCATTCATAATTGTGTGTGTGTTTTGTTTTTTTTTTTTTCTCACACAACCTAAGGACAATATATATTTCAAGTTTTTTCAAGTATTCTTGCACAACGAGGAAAAAGAAGAAACATTTTGGTGAATGAGGAGTCTTTTGCTTCTATAGTGTTTTCCTTGAGAAGTGGGTCTTTGAATGAGGATGACAATGGAAGAGATGAAGAATGAAGCAGAGACCACTTCTATGGTTTCCATGCCTCTCTATGCTGTTATGTACCCTGTATTTAATGAGGTAAGCTACATTTTGCTTTACAATCTAATAATCCCCCTTACATTGGCACATATGATCACTTTAGTGGGTTGCTCATCTTGATTGGGAAAGCCTTGTGTTCAACACCATCTTCTTTGCAAGTGTTGTTTTACCCTTCATTCCACGAATACCGTTTCATTCTCCACAAAGATTGCTAGTTGTCTTGGCTCTGATCTTTTACATTTTACAGAGGATTTTCACAAAAATGTTAGGTCCAGTATTCTTTGGCAGGAAGTAACATACAGTTGAACATGTAGCTGTGAACAGCTCAATCCATTTTAATTTTACTGCTAATAGCTATAATGTAATAGGATATTTGTTTTTCTGTGTTATAGTCATATTGTTCTTCAAAGCTTCTGTCAGACTTCTGCTGTAGGCTGGATAAATGCAAAATACATCCATTGACATGTTTTTGTGTTTATTTTGTGGGGAAGCTTTTCTTTTGGGATTAAACTTTATAGTATCCCTTCCCACAAATTAGACCAGTAAATTCTGTCAATTCCCTTTTTCCTTATTCTATCTAAGACAGGGCATGGATACTTGACTTGTTTTGTTCTTATAACATTAGAATTGCTAATAATTCTAAACTTTTATTGCAGCTAGAAAGAGTAAATCTGTCTGCAGCTCAGACACTGAGAGCAGCTTTTATTAAGGTGAGAGGAACGATTGTTCTAAAGGTAAACCATATATGATGAAGCTAAAAAGTCAGCTGTCTTGTTTCCTTGTGTCTTCATGTCTGAAGACTGAATCCTTGATTCGGTAGTCTGAAAATAAGAATCAAGTGGATAATTGCATGGACTGCAAGTTTGTGATGTCTGCAAATGTTACAAGTAGAAATCTGAATGATACAAACACATTGAGCAATTTCAAGCAAACTGAATCTTGTCCTGTCTGCAGTGCAAAAGCATAAATGAGGAATCAGTAAAGTTAATAAGATAATAAACAGTATCAATAAGACAAGGTTATGTAGAATAGGTGCTCATGAGGAATAATCATGTAGCAGACCTTGAAAATGGTTTACAAAGTGAATGGTAATGGAACATTTTAGTGACTCTAAGTTCGGTGTTTGTATTTGCAAAACTGCATTGGCAGTAAGTGGAAAAAGATTTTTGTAACTTTTAAATTGTATTTCTAAAAAATGAAAATACAGATTCTTTCATACTGCTTTCTAAAGTTGTGACCTTTTTAAATTATTTAGACAAAAATAATTTTAGATAAGACATAATTAATTGCATTGTTGACATGCAAATTTAATACTTCCTCATTTCCAAATGTAAATTTAAGTGTACCTGGACACTAAGTCTTTACTAGAGCTCCTACAAGTTAAACATATTTATGACTGGTGGTAAGAAACAAAGCTGAATGCAAATAATGTAAAAATGGAGATGCTGGTGGAAATGGTAGTGCTACCTAAAAAAACCCCATTACACACTTCATCTTACCTGACAGAGCATCATTTTCTGATAGCAGCACACAGTAGTATGAATACTTCAAGTTTTAGTCTAGCTTAGCTTTACTGAGAGATGTCATCAATCAAAAGCTTTTTTTTTTTTTCTGAAAAAGCAATTCCAAGATGATGTTTGAATATATGATGTGATTGATAAAAGGTGCATTTATATAATGTCATGTGGAAGATGGGGGAGTAGCACCTGTGTTTGAGTGAATTAAATCCTGATGGGTAAAATATATTTGTCTCAAAGCTTGTTTATGGAAATGCAATACTGAATTTCATGAAAAAGTTGTTTATTCAAATTATTGGAAAGGCATATGGGAAAAGTTGTTTTATACAAAACCACTGATGTAATCCAAGAGAAATGGATGTTGTAGTGGAAGAATGGTTTCAGATGTAATCTGCTATTTCAAGGCCATTCAGACTTTTGGCAAACTTCTGCAGTATGTGAAGCAAGTTATATGAAAACCTGCCTTTGTGCTTGTGATAGATAGGTCTTGTGTATTTAAGAACAAAAATTTTTTATGCCTTCCAGGCTGAAAAAGAAAACCCAGGTCTTACACAGGACATCATTATGAAAATTTTGGAGAAAAAAAGTGTGGATGTGAACTTCACAGAGTCTCTTCTACGTATGGCAGCTGATGATGTAGAAGGTAATATATCTTACGTTGAATAAGTGTATTTTTAATTACACTTAACTACGAACATGCTTTTCTTTATGCCTAGTTTCAGAAGAGGTTATTTGTTTCCAATTAGATTATTTATTTATTTTTTTTTTAGTATGGGAGAAGAATTTTCTAAATACCTCTCTGCAGAACTTTTATCTCCATAAAAAAACATACTTGACTAATAAGAGAGAGGACAATGAATGCTTAGGACTGTATTTATGTGGATGCATATTTCACCATTTGCAATTCTAGCAACCAGGAAAAAAGCATATATGGAATATAACCTTCAGCTTCCTTTGCTTCAAATCAAAAGCAGATGTTATACTGTCAGAACAGGAATATACAATAGTATTTTTAATAAGTTGTTTTAATACTGCATTTGATTATTGCACTGTCATCTGTGTCTCAGTTAAATTAAGATGGACTTTTTTTTTTTTTCCCCCCCAATATGGTATAATAAAGATAATTGTTGCACAGTGTTTCTGATGCTGAGTATATTCACTGTGTCTTTTTCATCATGGCTGGTTTTGTGCTGTTCACCTCCAAACATAACATGGCAATACTGCTGCACTTTGAAGTGGTGTTTTCAACTGTCACTAGAGACTTGAGAAAAACTAATGGTATTTTAAAATGTTGTTCTTGTTAAGAGTATATGATTGAAAGACCAGAACCAGAATTTCAAGATCTTAATGAAAAGGCACGAGCACTTAAACAGATTCTTAGTAAGATTCCTGATGAGATCAATGACCGAGTGAGATTTCTACAGACAATCAAGTAAGTTCCATATCTGTTTTTCTGTAGATTTAAGGGTCAAACTTTGTATTTAAATCTGAATGTCTAGATTTAAGAGATGCTAGCAACACTGTTCCTGTAGGAAAGGAGCTTCTCAATGAGCAGACAGCTACAGATTTTTAATGAGAACATTGTGGTACTAGATGAAACTTGTTGATGTTTGGTTTGAACTCCTGTGTTACTGGTCTAGCTCTTTGTGTTTGGTCTGGCTATGTCCTGTCTGACACAATGTAGAGTCTATTTTAAGAAGTATTTGACTGCTAGAGATTGAGTCTTAACATTTAAATAGTTGTAATATCCTGAAGCTATCCTGTTGTTTTATTGCCAAACAGGGACATTGCAAGTGCAATAAAGGAACTTCTTGACACAGTAAATAATGTCTTCAAGAAATACCAATACCAGAACCGGCGGGTATGTGCAATAACTTTGTATACAGTGTTTTTAAAAGCATGAGAGGAAGCATGTCCTTTTGAAAGTATGAGTAGGGGAGCATAACTGACCAATGACATGACACTTCCAACAGGATTGTCATATGGTAGGTCTTGGCAGTTTTATAGGCAGAAGATTATTTTTCTGTCTTCGATAAATCCATATTTCTATATACAACATAATGCTAGCTAACTTTTTTTATCGGTGTAATCTTGAGATTCTTACTGGACTGAACAGTATGTGAACTAAGACTCTGCTCCTTGTGTTTTTGTTACCTTAGGCACTTGAGCATCAAAAGAAAGAGTTTGTAAAATACTCCAAAAGTTTCAGTGATACTCTGAAAACCTATTTTAAAGATGGAAAGTAAGTATGTTTTTGTACTAACATTTTACATAATGAAAGGCTCTGTTGACTAATGGGACAATAGGATAAGCTTTGGGGTGTAAGTCACCTTCTTCAGGACTTGCCTAATTTTTTTCTCAACTTTGTCCTTGGACCATTGTGACTGCTTTAAAATGCTTTTATTTTGTAATGCCTCTGAAAGGGAAGGCTGTTACCGCATGCCATATCAGCTTAGAATTTGAATATGAGAAATTAAATTTTATGGATGGCCCTGTGTGCTTTTGTGTATATACAAGGATAAAAAAAATACAGATGCTTTTATTGAAAAAAGTAATCTACATACCCAATATCTTTGGGAAACGCTAAGTATCTGTGCAGTGTTATCTTTGATTTACACTTTTATTGTCCTTTCTTTATAACTCTTTACAGTGTTTCACAGTATTTGGAATTACTCTGTTAATCTTTTTATATTTGAACATTTTAGCCTTCAAACTAAAAATTCTTCCCTGTTCCCCTGCCCTTACTGAAAATGGGACTAAATTTGGTTATACTGAAATGAAAACTGTAGACCTTGATATCTGTACATCTCTCCAGTAATCACAAAGCTAAGTTTTTCACATGAACTAGAACTGAAAGTTCTCAAGTAATTTGAAAACTATTAGGAAAAAAATGGAGAAAGGATTTGATGTGTTTTGCATGAACCCCAGCTGTTCTGAGACACCAGCTTTGTTTAGCCCTGTGTATAGTGAATGCTGGACTGGGGTGTTGTAGACAAAAACCTAATGTGTTGGGTATTATGAATATTTCAAGAAATCCTAGCGTGAAGCTTCATACCTCTGTGGAATCATAAGTGTTTTAAATCGATTAATTCCATCCATGCTGAGTAAAATATTCTGCTCATGCCAGAAGGTAACAGCACTAAACAAAATAGTCATGCTCACAGACATTACTGAGGTAAAAACTCAGTCACCCCCACCTCTTCCTTAACAAAAGAGCTAAAATAGTTTGTTGCTTCCATATGTGTGTGTGCTTAGTATTTATTGAGAGAGTTGTAATTTTAGAATTTGCTAGGGGTAAAGCATTTGACTTTGAAAAACCCAAGGTGTTTTAAGGATCATCTGCTCCATTTTTTTTTTTCTCAGTCATATAAAACCCCAGAATTAAATAAATGAGGTGTCTATGATTGAGAGCCAAAATGTTCAAGTTCCTGCCAATAAATATTGTCTTCCTAGGATTAGCTATGCAAATAAGTCTGGTTTTGCAAGCAGTGAGCTTCAGGTAGAGCATGGCATGGTAAAACATCAGTATACTTTCAGTTTGCAGAGCCTAGAAGCTAATGTGTTTAGATGCCCAAACCTAATGCTGCAGTTATCAAAAGACATATTCTCTCAAACTGTCTGAAGCCATCTATTTCTCTTTTAACAGGGCAATAAATGTGTTCATAAGTGCCAACCGACTAATTCATCAAACCAACTTGATACTCCAGACCTTCAAAACTGTGGCCTGAAAACTGTATATGTTGAGAGTTGTACTTTTCAATGGTGGATAGGGTACCTTTATATGTAAATTTTAAAGTTTTGACTGTATAAATTATCAGTCCCTCTTCAGGGGCCTAATGCAGGATTTTGAATGGGATTATTGCCATCTTACACCATATTTTTGTAAAACATTGTAGCTTAATCATAATCTCACAATGAAGATTTTGCATCACTTTTTGCTATTATTCTTTTCAGAATTATAAGCCAAAAGAATTTACGCCTTAATGTGTCATTATGTAACATTCCTTAAGAATTGTAAATATTTGGTGTTCTGTTTCTGACATTTTAACTTGAAAGCGGAAAACTGCAAGATTATGTATTTAACAATATTGGTGGCAAATATTCAATAAATAGTTTACATCTGTTAGACTGTCTTTTTGTATGTGGACAAAACTGCATAACCCATCTTTCTAGAACTGCAAAACATTGATTAAATGTAAAAATTAAAATTATTTGGGTGCTTAGAGCTACTGGCAGTTCAAAACCATAAAATGAAGGGTTTTCTTTCAAGCTGAGATTTTGGCCATGATCTAATACTAGAACAAAATACCAGAATAATTTTATCAAAATGCCTTTGACAAAATAATAAAGAACTGCAGGCGTGAGATGTGCTTTTGTTTTTGATAGGAACTAAATCTCACTACTTTCTTGATCTTCTGTTGGTGGTGAGTTAACATTTTACTCTGAGGCTATGCCAAGGATTTGAGCAGAATATTACTTTACTTGAAGTAGATGCATCTGACTGTGCAGCAAAGGCTGAACTCAAAATTTTAAGAGAACTGAGTTTATTGGTATGCTTTTGGGAGGGAGGAGGAGGGAGGACAGAACTCTTCCAGGTAGCACTAGTGATATCTATACTATGCATGCCATGAGGCAATTTTTTTTTTTTATTTTTTTTTTTTTTTTTCAGGGACTAAAATCATGTGAGACGTTGACTGAAAAAGCTTGTTTGTGGAGGTAGATAAGAACTGGCTGGTGGACAGAATCAGACTTGATTGTTGTGATTTCATGGTTATATTTCACAAGTTCTGATGAGTATCTTGTATCCCTCTTTCAAGTGCACCTTGTGTTTACTTTGAAATAGAATCTTCATAGAATAAACAAGTTCTCAAAACATTGATATGGCCATAACTAGTAATTTTAGGTAAGAATGTGAAGCAGTTTATAAAAGCTGTGCAAGATGTTGCAGGTGGAGCACTTCAGACTGAAAGAGCACAATTGCTACAGAACTATTCCTTGTTTAGATATAAATGATGAAGAGAAGGTACATCCAGACTTTTCTTGCCCACTGGCCTGGTGCTGCATTGCTCATATGGGGCAAGTGCCTTACCCAGAGTGTAACAGCAGGGTCTTTGAACTTCATCTACTTTAACAAATGTAAATGAGGAGAATGGTATCTGCAGCCCTCCAAAATAGCTCTGATGTTCTGCCCTGTATCTGTGCATGGAAATGTTTCCTTGACGAAATCACTGACTGTAGTGAAATGTAATAAATGTGAAGGAGAGTGTTATGTACAACTGAGTTCTTGAGAATGTATGTTGTGAATTACATAAAACTATGAACAGGACATGATCTTTCTCTTGCTGTTGAGGCTCTTTTCTATTGTGACACTGGTGTGGTGTGTTTACTAGCAAATTGATCTTAGTAATTTGACAAAGGGATGCACACACAATTTGTAGTTAAAAACTTTTTGTTACTAAAGCTTGGTATGCTGAACTGTCACTTGGAAAGCAGTAGAAAAAAAAAGCAATGTTAACAGCTGCTAAGTAGGTAGTCTGACTAAATTACAGTAATACTTAATTCTGTAACTAAAATGGTTGTGTAGTCTTCCTTGCTGAAGTTGTAGCACCTAAGGGCTTAATGAAAACTAATTAGGTAGAAGGAGAAAGGCACCCAGAGTTTCTTATACTTCATTTGTCTTGAGAAGAGTGCTTGTTACTGGGGAAAGTGCACCAGTAAGGAGAGACCTGAAAACTTGGCTTATACTTTGTGAATTGGGCTTAATTCAAATGAAATTGACTTTTTTTTTCCTGTCTTGTGTTAAGAGTAGCTAATGTTGACAGTCATTATTTGAGTTATACTTTTTTTTTTTTATGCCTGCAGAGATTGTAAAAACAAATAATTTTACAGATGTATGACCTGGGTACCAAGCAAGATGCTCTGAAATGTCCTGCTAGTTCATTCCTGGAAATTAAACACCAAGAGGTGATTGAGGAATGAATTGCTTGTGTTCATCAGCTGTTCCTAAAACCTTGATTGGATAAAAGGTACCAAGCATAAGGCTAGGCTTCAGATAGTCTGGCCAATATATTTAGTTTTATTTGTAACCTTATTGTGATTTTTTTTTTCTGTTACCCTTAAAACTAAGGGAAAGTTATTCATTGTAATTTATGTCTGGTAATGGGAAAACTTGAAAACTGCTGTCTTCAGGTCACGCTTCTGTTGTGTGCAGTGAATCTATATCTAGTGGTCTTTTATTTTCCACTGAATACAAGCTGGGACATGTTTGTCAAATTTTATTGTGGTTTTGCACTTTATTTAAATTACCAAGTAGCTTAAGTTTCTCTTCAAGATTTCTAATACAGCAGCTAGTGTTGCAAAATGCTATTAGAACATCTCTGCTGTGAATGTGGTTTATG
The DNA here is from genome assembly GCA_025447755.1 of Corythornis vintsioides. NCBI lineage: Eukaryota > Metazoa > Chordata > Aves > Coraciiformes > Alcedinidae > Corythornis > Corythornis vintsioides. The sequence goes on along the minus strand of JAOEGS010001290.1, from coordinate 21,975 downwards.
ACTGATATAATGTTAACATGCAGAAAACCATTCTAATAAAGAAAATAAAACTTTATATATTTGTTAATGAAGCAAAGAAATGTCTTAATCACTTGTTTGGATCATTCTCAGACTATAAACGAAAAGCTCAGATTGACTTATTTATGGTTAGAAGCTTCTTGTTTTAATACTGATAACAGAGTTTTGTTTAAACATCTGCAAGATGTGCAAGGTGCCTGGTTCAATATAAATTTTATCTTGAACTGACATAAGTGGAAAGTGTGAAATTCACAGTGTCCTGGTGTCAGAACTTCCATTTATCTAGACAGGAATATGAGATGGTATCAGTCTTGAGATCGAGCATTATGTTTTCATATGATCTTACCTAGATTGCCACTGAAGTGTTCCTTAATGTTCTTTTGGGATCTTCCCCTGAATGTCAAGGGAAGACACACCTCATTCTCTAGGTTTTACAGAGGGACTGTGTATCCTTCACTGAAGCGGGTGGCAAGAGAAATGTTATTTAGACAATCTTGCCACAAAGCTAAGTTTGAGAGGGTGGTAAAGTACGTGTAATGATGTGTAATTTGGCACAGCAGTGATTACCATTTACCTTAGGAGGGACACTGTTTTTTCGTCTTGAGAATGTGCTCAGCCTGGCTCCTCTTCACATGGGACTAACCAGTGCAGGCAGCTCCACTGGGGAGCTGTGGGAGCTCTTCTGGCTTTGCATGATGATTTAGTACATTTATTCATTTTTGTCATTTTTTCACTCCATTGTTTTGGTTTTCCACATGCTCTTTATGGGTGGAAGTTGCTTGCAAAAGAGACTAGTAGAAAAGTGCTTCAGGACCAGAAACACTTTCTAAAAGCAATCAATGCTAAAATACAGTCCTGGGAGAGCAGGTTTGTCTTCCTGTTACAGAAGTTTAAAAGTACCATCTAACGGTCAAATCTGTCAAGTTCTATTTTAATACCAGGTTCTTTGTCCTCATTCCTCTTGTTAGATGCAATTTTAGAAGTCAAAGAAAAAAACCTTCAAATATTGAAGTTTAATATACTGTATACATTTCATTTATGATGAAGAATTCAATAACCTTGTCCATAACCAATTGTTCTTTTTTTCTTCCTCCTGTGCTTAGTCTTGGGTTGAAATGTATGTCATCTAGGGCTTCACTTGTTAAAGATAACACAATCCCTAGGTTTAGAGTAGATCAGGCAATGTGAAATTTCTTCCTTTTGAGGCTGAGACAAAACATCCCATGCTTGTAATGCAAGCTTGTTGTTTTTGTTTGGTTTTTGGTTTTTGGTTTGTTTTTTTGTTGTTGTTGTTGTTGTTGGTTTGGTTTTTTTTGCAGCAGCAGCAGCAGCAGAATCTTATGGCAATGGTGTCTCCGAGGGAGAGGAGGAGGGGTTTGGCTCATCTAGAGATTTCTATGGTGATGTCCCTTGGCTTTTTTGTCCCTTTATCCTCCGTCACGGCTTGGTTGTGGTGTTGTAGACATAGTAGTTTTCTGAGATGATGCAAAATGCATCTGATTGGGTATGGCGTGTAGCAATGGTTTTCTGGATGGCATCACTTACTATTTTGCACTTTGTGCTCCAGCTCAGGAAGCAGAACTTGCTGCAGGGTCTGTAGGCTGCACGTTGACACAAGACTCGCGCAGAATGGGGGAGAAAACCTCTCCACTAGGCATTTACACCAAGCTTGAGTCTGAGGTGGTCGTGGGTGATTCTCTTCTCTAATTTAGCCTGTATTGGGTGTCATCTTTACAATTTTTTTTACAAAATCTGTGCAAGTATGTGATTTTTTTTTTATTTTTTTTTTTAATGCCTTTTGTAAGGAAGATAAGTAGGCTCGTTGAGGTGCAAGAATGGTTTTTGCCTGTGTTGTGCTCATAAAAAGCTTGGAGTATGATAACGATAACATTAGCTGTGTACAGTTACATGATAAAGGGTTTAATCTCTTGCACTTTTATACTATTTTGCAGTGCTGCTCCTCACAGGTCAATCTGGGTTAAGACCAGTAAGACCTCACCTGGCAGCATGTGCAGTATGAATTTTCAATTTAGTAATCTTCTATTCCAGAAAAGTGCATTTTTGCATGAGGATTGGTTAGAAAATTCCAGTGAAAAGTCTGTCTTTGGTTAGACATTACTGTTGCTATTCCTTTAGAATCTTTAATCTTTGCAGTCTTTAAATGCTATTAAACATCTGTAGGTGCTGCCCTTTTAAGTTAAAAGACAGCCGTTAGGGAATGTTAAAACTGTTGGGATGTTAAACTTCTTTCATCCTAGAGACAGAAGTATTCTACTTAAGTGTATTCAGGGTGGAAATGTGTTTCTTTAGTGCTCTAATCCCATCACTGGTGACAAGGTAAGCAAAATAGATTTTCAGTTGGGGATTTCTAACACTCAGATATGCTTTATAAATGCTAGTGAATTTGCATTTGGTATCATAGTTAAAGGGGTCATTGTACCTGATGGTTTTAATGATATTGGAACATATTTTGTAGTGTTTCATTAAGCTAAAAAAAAAATTAAATCCTCTGTCTAAATTAGACATCTTTGACATTTTATTATTTCATAATTGTAACTATTAGACTTTTTGCAGTAGGTAATAGGGTTTTTTTCCTCAAGCTGCCTTAGTCTCCAAGGACAAACAATGGGTAAAATGAAAGCCCGAGTGCTTGAATTTTTAAAGAAAAGTATCAGCTAAAAGTATAATTCACTTTAACTCCTTTTTTGCTGCTGGGTATCTAATCTCTGATAGAGCTACAGTGAAAAAGGCTATGGAGGAATTTGGAAGGGGACCAAGTTATAACCTTTAAGAAAATGCAGGACCCTTTCATGGTAAGTGAATTTTCTAATTAAAATGTTAATTGGAAGGATTTTGTCTTTCTTATCAAGGAAAATGGTAGCCTTTTTTCACTGCTGTTTGTATAGCCATGTGATATAAATAATTTTATGTGGCTTTCTATACTGGCTTAATGAGTGACAAACAGAATTTTCTTAAGTGATTTGGGAGATCAGAAATTCCTTTTAAGGCTGTAATTCAGTAAGGATAATAAATGCTGCCCATGAAGGTTAAGAAGCAGAACCCAGTCCTAGCTGTGAGCTTCCTTGAAATTCAGGCAGTATCTGCAATAGTTAGATTGAAGTAAAATTCCCACGCGTGCAACACCACAACTGAAGGCAAATTGTGATTGGCTAACCCAGCACTAGTATCTAAGGAGCACTGCGGCTGATCAGAGTCTTGTCAAAACTCAAATGCAAGTTTCTGAAGCATCACAAAGAGCCATGGTTGCTGCAGGTAATGGGAGAAAATAAACCCTCTTTCTATTCAATAAGAATTCTAAACTTTAATGAGCAAAGGGAAATATAGACCTGAATTTTACTTAAAGCTTTGTGCAAGTCAATATTCTCTATCAGAAATACCTGAATGATAACTGAGGTGTTCTCAAAAAGAAACCAAACTTAGCTTTTATATCTTGGTAATGTATAAGTATGGTTGGTTGGTTTGGTTTTTTTTGTATTTTGGTTTTTTTTCTTTCAGCATAAGAATAGACCTTGTAATGAAATACAAGCAAAGACAACTGCTGATGATGCCAAAGTGAAGTTCAACCTGTTGACCTCTTTCTATGTGGAGCTCTTTCTCATGTACTTGTAATAATGCTTCAGTAATTCTCTGCCAGTATAAGGAAGCAACTTGCATTAGCAGAGTAATGCATAAGAGAAATACAGCTGAGGTGCAAAAAAACCCTGCTTGTATTCATGCCTGTTAGACACAAAGAGCAAGGATGGTGTGCTGGAGTAATTAGAGATCAAACCTGCCATTTGGCCAATTCTCATTTAATGAAGTGTCAAGTGTGATGTGTAACCTTGTACCAGAGCTTCATCTGCAAGGACACCAAGCCCAGTGGTGCTTGGTGTTCTTGTGCTGTCTATACTGGGAAGGTAACCAATAGGCCCCCTTGACCCGCGTCCAGTCTGGGCTGAATTTGCTTTTTTTTACCCAGTTCTTGAAACAGTCAATGAGCAGCTACCCTCATCTTCCTCCACATTGTTTTTATTGCAGTTCAAAAATTTATTTGTCTCTCAGTAGGACTCCCGTGTTTAGGGCAAGGACCTGGTAGTCCCTGAGTTTAGGCTTTAGGCCCCTACTCTGCCCACAGCTGTTCTATGCAAGGCAACAGCCTGGGCTCAGGGCCATAACATTCAACACAGGCTTCTTGTTTCCAGCCTCTTCTTCTTCTGTAGCCTCTGAGGCTGCTTAAAATGGATGGAGTTCATTTGTACAATGTACACCTACACATGGCCATTTATTTTCGTAGCAGCAGTGACTGGGCTTCATTTTGTGTACTCAGACTGCAAGCTCCAATTTCAGTTCTTCTCTGAGCTATTAGTCACTGTCCTTTGATCCTAACTTTAGGAACAAGTAGAAAAGTTTATCATCAAAAATGCCTGAAGTAAATGGATTTTACTAGAGAATGGTCTAGCTGCAGACTACAGTTGCTTTTCTCCATCTCTAGATTGCCTCTCCCTCTGTATCAAGTCTCTGGAAGTAAATTTTAGGAGTTGGCAGCTTTGTGGGTTTTTTGACTTCTTAAAAGCTAATTCAAAACCTGTACCTTCTGCTATTTGGGTGGCTTGCAGGCAGAACTGTTTGGCACTTCTGTATTTCTGAAAGGCTATTTGGAGGAGAACATTGTGGTAGAAATGAGTGGGAAAACTTAGCCCTTATATTTGTTCTCTGAAAACTGTACAAAGTGATGAGTCTTAGTCTTGTGGGTGGTGGTTGGGGTTTTCTTTGGGGGGGTGGAGGTCAGAGGTTAATTTTTACAAGTTAGTTATACCTTTAACATCTAACGATGTTTCCATCTGAATTGATGGATGTTCAGTTACTGTGGTGGAAGCTGGATGACATTTTTGGTTTTATATACTCTATGAATTTACTAGTTGTGGGGATGATGTTGCTCCTCTAATTGCCTTTTACTGTACTGTTGGTAGAGTCTAACTATACAATATACCACCAACAGAATTTTGGATTCTTTGACCATGGGTTACTCTACACTGCACCAGGTTTGCTGGCATCAGATGGGACACACCTGTCACATAAGGGGAGGAGGATCCTTGCACTGGAGCTGTCAGGGCTCATTGATAGAGCTTTAAACTAGATTTGAAGGGGGAAGGGGATAGAGT
>JAOEGS010001290.1:0-10277 GCA_025447755.1 Corythornis vintsioides | reverse complement strand
GCTCATGGTCATCCCCCTGTCCACCAGGACCCCCAGGTCTCTTTCTCCAGAGCTCCTCTCTAGTACATCAGCCCCCAGCCTGTACTGATACATGGAGTTGTTGTGCCCCAGATGAAGGACTCTACACTTGCTCTTGTTAAATAGCATTAAATTTTTCCCAGCTGTGCTCTCCAATCTGTCCAGGTATCTCTTCATGGCAGTACAACCTGCTGCTGTGTCAGCCACTCCTCCCAGTTTGGTGTCATCAGCAAACTTGCTGAGGGTGCACTCTATCCCCTCGTCCATGTCATTGATGAATATATTGAATAATACTGGACCCAGCACTGACCGTTGGGAGACTCCACTAGTCACAGGCCTCCAGCCAGACTCTGCTTCACTGACCACAACTCTCTGGGCTTTGTCCTTTAGCCAATTCCTAATCCACCTTATTGCACCATGACTCAATCCACACTTCTTAAGCTTGGCTGTGAGGATCCCACGGGAGACAGTATCAAAAGCCTTGCTGAAGTCAAGGAATATCACATCCACTGCACTTCTCTCATCTATCCATCTACTGATATCTTCATAAAAGGCTATCAGATTAGACAAACATGATTTCCCCTTATGGCATCCATGTTGACTACTTGTGATAAGCCTCCTTGCCTCCAGATACTTAGAGATGGCAGCAAGGACAAGTTGTTCCATCACCTCTCCAGGGATGGTGGTGAAGCTGACCGGTCTATTGTTACCCGGGTCCTCCTTTTTGTCCTGGGACAACATTGGCCTTTCTCCAGTCCTCAGGCACCTCTCCTGTTCTCCAGGACCTTTCAAAAGTTATGGATAGTGGCCTGGCAATAACCTATGCCATCTCCCTCATTACTCGTGGGCGTATCCCATCAGGGTCCATAAACTTGCGGATGTCCAGTTTACTCAACTGGTCTGTATCTCAAGCCTCTTCAACTGTGGAAAGAACTTCCTCCAGACTTCATCTGTGGTCTTGGAGACCTGGGACTCCTGGTAGCTGACCTTAGTAGTAAAGACCAAAGTAAAAGTAGCATTCAGTAACTCAGCCTTCTCTTTATCCTCGATCACCAGGGCACCCATTTCATCCAGTAGTGGGCCCACATTGCCTCTAAATTTCCTTTTGCCTCCAACATACTTGAAGAAGCTGTTCTTGCTGTCCTTGACCTCCCCTGCCACCTTAATTTCAAAGGAGACCTTAGCTTTCCTTGTTGCATCTCTGCATCCTTTGACAAACTCCCTGTATTCTTCCCAAGTGGACTGTCCCTCCTTCCATGTTTAATATATATTTCCATCTCCAGCTTAAGTTTTACCAGTAGTTCCCTGCTCAACCATGCAGGTCTCCTAATTGTCTTACTAGATTTCCTCCTCTTTGGGATACACTGATCTTGAACCTGGAGGAAATGGTGTTTCCAACTTGCTTTTGCTGCCTTCCCTTCCACTGCCCTGGCCCATGGGACTTTTCCAAGCAATTCCCTGAGAAGGCCAAGGTTGGCCTTTCTGAAATCCAGGGTGGCAATCCTGGACACCACTCTTTCACCAGACACCAACTGGATGTGGCACCATTCACAATCACTCCCTGTGCCCTGTCATCCAGCCAGTTTTTAACCCAGTGAAGGGTGCACCTGTCTAAGCCATGTGCTATCAGCACGTGAGGGACTGTGTCAAAGGCTTTGCTGTGGTTTAGGTAGACCACATCCATTACTGAATGCCTTTTTTTTCTTCTTTCCCTCTTTGTGTTGCTTCTTCTTAAAGCTGCTGGTTTTGCAAGTAAACAGATTTGTTTCTAAAACCCAAATTCCAGTATGAACTGTTCTCAATAGAGACTGTACTGGATGCTTACACAGAAGAACTGCTATGTACCAGCTTTGATAGAAAGCTTATGATCAGCAGGAAGCCATTCTGACATTTGGAGATACTAATGTTTGGACATTCATTAGCACTTTAAACATAATGTCATAATTGTATTTGGATGAAAATCATTTTAATTCAGTTTAAATTGAAAAATACCTTACTGTGTAAAGGAGGAGGTGGACTCCTTATTCCTCTCATCATAATCTTTTGTAAAGAGTCGGTATTTTTTTATAAACCTGGAGTTTTTTTGGCAAGAGTCTTTCTCGGCTGAGGGAGATTGTGATGGCACATCATCTATATTTTATGGCGATAAATGGATGGAAAAAAAAAAAGTAGTAGTTTTTTCCCTAACTGAAAAGGACAGTACTGGCATAAGAACATGTATAAATTGGCCTTAAATGATTTAGGTATGCATTTCTTATTAGGGCAGCTAGTTTTAGTACAGCTGTCCAGTGGGAACTATAAAAATACAAGCTATAGGACAAAAAAAAAAAAAGGCATTACTGAATTTAAGTGAGAGATTATCAAATTTCTGGAAAGACTTTATAATATATTGCTCCCGGCAGCACAGGTTTTGACCCATCAGTTAAGGAGGCTTGTTCTAGGGGGTTGGACTAGATGATCTTCTAGGTCCCTTCCAACCCCTAATATCTATGAATCTAAATGAAATGCAAAGGCAGGAAGGAAATAGATCACGAAATTATAAGATGGTGGGAATTACAAGGAAAAAATCAAACAACCTCATGTCATTTAGTCCATTCCTTTGACAGCAGAGAATATGAATTCAGGCTCATTGTTAGAGCCTTTTCTATTATTCAGGATAAATTACCCCTTCTCTGCTACATACCATTCCTCACATTTGTAACCATTGAACTATACTAAACAGCTTTGTTCCTTCTATTTATGTTGACTGCCTTCAACTACTCTCACACTTTGTCACCCTCTCATTTGTCACATACCCAAGTAGTACATGTTTAGGGTTTTCAGAAGAAAACCCTCTGTCTCATTAAGGAAAAGAGCCCCAGCAGTGATATTAAAATACAAAAATCTGCCAGAAAGGGATGTTAAATAATATGGGATCTCCATGCTGCAGTTGGTGCAACTACCTTGATAAACATCCTGATTTGAAATGTCAAGGTTGACAGAACTTCCCCTGCCCCACACGCACCCCTCCCCACCTTCAGTGAGGTTGGTCTTTGGTAGGTACTTATTTTCTACCCTTCTCTAGTTTCTTCCTTTTAATGATCAGCTAGTTCTTTCTAAGAGGAAGCGTTTTTTGTTTGTTTGTTTGTTTGTTTTTTTTAATTGAATGATCAAATGATCTTTCCCCTCAGAATGTCTTATTGTTGCATTGAGAAGTACTGGAGTACATGCAGATTCATTACTTGGACTGTGAGAATTGTTTTTCATATTGCTTATTATACCTTTGGAGACTGGATCCCTGTGCAGTGAAACTCCCAAACCACAGCAGCTATGCTGGTGTGTGCCTGCCAGGGGAGTCTGCTCTCTGGGGAACACTTTTGCTGAGTATCTGGATGCTGCTGAAAAATTATGTCTAAGAACGAAATCAGTCACTGTCAAACAGCTGAATATCTAATGCCGTTCTCTGTAATACAGATTTAGCACTGCAGTTTTCAGAGTAATATCAGTGTTCCCCTTTTGAGCACTACCATCAAGAAATCTGTTTCATCTCTGTCTGTTCCTTTTCCTCAATTTTCCCCTCTATGAAGTTTTTTTAATTTGTCATATAGTTTGATGGTGAGGAAATTACTTTAACATCACCTTTTAGTCAGGCGTTCTCTAAGGAGCATGGCACACAATACAATTTAGTCAAATGAATTTGTCTCTGTAAAACACTGCAAATTATGAAGCTCCTGAAACACTTCTCATAAATGCTATTTACAACCTTGCAGATTCAAGTCCTTGAGCAACAATCAGGTTTTAAAACTTCCTCATTCATCTTTCTGCATAGGCGGCAGAGCAAAAATTAAAAATGCGTTTGGATTTTAACTGGAAAAATAGGATGGAGGTTTCACAGGTATCTGATTTAGTTTGCAAAGTAAGTTTGGTGAAATTTCAGGTAATTAAAGATGGAATTAAGAGAAAAAACATCATGATTACAAGTATAGTAAATGTTTAGACATTAAGATAATGTAACAAGGGTGTTATCCACTCATTTTCTGAGAAATAAAAACTCTGCCTCTTCTGGGTGGCTTCCTGCAGCAAGACTTAGGAAAAAATGCAGAGGAACCCTGTTTGAAGGAGCCTGCCTGTCAATTCCTTGTTGGCATTTAGTTATTGTTGTCTTGCAGCTCTGTTTGTAGAAATGCTGCAAAGAATGGACCCTCTGTGGTCCTTGCAGAATGGGCAATGGCCAGTGCTCTGTAGCTGTTACTGCCATAGACTTATTAAAAGCCTTTTACAATATACCAAGTAAATATTAGTTTAGAAATTGCCTGTTCGTTTATGTGCCCAGCAGACCATGATATTTCTGTTTAAGCCACTGGTCTCTTGCATCAGCCCCTGTATGTCTCCACAGGAGGGTTTTGCTGTATCACTTCCTAACCAGCCTGTTTAGCTGCAGAGCTCATGTATCACAAATCCAGCTTTTTGGAGATTCTTCCAAAACGTAGGTCTGCTAATGCTGATGTTTCAACTTTTTGCTGATAATTTCTAATTTCTTCTTGTGTGCAAGAGGTTTTTAGGCATAATGGCTTTGCTTCCTCTCATTTGTCTGATTATAAAACACATGTTTCAATGCAGACGTAACAAGTGAGAAAGGCATGAACTGTGAAAAAGAATATGAGTGTTGATTCATTAGCTGAGACATTGTGTTGAGATCAGGAACAAGCCTGCTCACAAACCATGCCCTTTATCTATTTTGTGACCTTGGATAAATCACTTGTTTGCTTTTTTTTCTCCCCTGCTTTGAACATGCTGTACAGAAGCCTGTCTAGACAAAGACAGTGTCTTTAGATGACCACAGAATGTCTAGCAGGGATCATTGAGATGAGTCCCCTGCAACTGCAGGCACCTCTGCATTTAGCTGCTTTGTTTCGGGTGTCCCATCACCCTGCCTCACAACCACATCTATTACAAGTCTCAAACCTCTCTGTAGCTCTGTACAACAAATATAAAAACGTTAGTAAAGGAATGTGAAAGGCACAAAATATAATGTGCCAGAGCAGGAACAGAATATCCCTGGAGTATATTGTGTATTCATGCAATGAATAACAGTACACAGGGCCCTGGCTATTCATACCATACAAACAATAATGGAAAGCGGTGGCTGACAACACTTTAAAAAGCAAACCAAAATGTGCTTAGTGGTAGATGAGGAAAATAATAAGCCAGGCAGACCTTCTGCAGTATGAGCTGTTCATTTCTGAATTCCATTCTGAAGCAAAAACTGGAGATAATTGGTGATTTCTCTATGTTCACAGGTATTGAGGATCTGGGGCATTCAGCATCAGTTGTGCATCCAGAATATTACAGGCATGCTCCCAGAGTTCTGAGATCCCAGTCTTCTCTCTATTGTAATGAAACTCATAAATGCCCCTTTACCTTATTTAATAATGAACTGATGTAACTGCAAATGGAGCAAGAAACTACAAAAAGGGTCAGAGGTAGCGGGATGTGTTAGTTGTCAGTGCAGTTCAGTCTGGAATCAGGTAAAGGAAAAAAAAGGCAAATGGACCTTTCTGCATTTCCCTGGAAAAAAAAAAAAGCAAACAAACAAACAACAACCACCAACAACAACAACAACAAAAAAACCCACAAGCATTGAAGTTTGTCCATGGATGTGATTTCAGAAAGTTCAGAGGGATGAAAAGAAATAAGTCTTTCCTTTGGATAGGAAATTGTCTCATACTGATGTAGCCTAATTGTGATGTTTTGTGACACTCCTTGGAGAGAAATATGGGTAGTCTGCTTCTGAATTTTAGTGGAATTGCCATGCTAGCTGAAGTCCTCCAGCCTTTAATTTTTGTAATGGGTTTTATTTCTGATACAGGTTCGGTGTTTCAAAGAGATACAAAATCTTCATCGGTCCTATGCTTCAATGAAACAACCAGAATAGAAATGCAACTCCTAATCTGAGATGTTCTAGTGTTATCTCTGAGGAAAACTACTCTTCATGTGGCTGCCAATCGCAGATGAACTCGGTTATAAAATTCCTTTTTATTGCCACCTTTCTCTATCCCTGAGGTTAATTCTGAAATATGCATGAAATGAAATTAGTGCAGATTCATTTCTGCCAGCATATTTTACACAGGCGGCTTACAGTGGCAGACCTGGATGTATTAATACAAAATGATTTGGTTAAATGTAATGCCACTTGGTATGCAGCATGAGTGTTGTTTGTCTTCACAGTACTTTAATGATGCACTGCAGTCTTTGGTATTGAAGCACTACCTGCATCTCAATGAAAAGCCCTGGTTGCTATATGGAGAACGCCTCTGATAACGTTTTCTAGAGCTCAGCCCAAACAACATCTTTCATCTACTGCTTGAAATGCAAACCTTAGAGCATACTGTGTTCTGACAGGAGTTATCATGACTTTTTGCTTCTCTTTGTTTGGTGAAAATGAATGTATATAGCATGGCAGAGGTACTATTATCTGATTAAAAAAAAAAATGCCAACAAAACAAAAAACCCTACCACCCACCCCAAAAACAAAATAAAGCAGGGTTCTAATTTGTTGTCAAAACCACCTACCTATCTGTGCCCACCTGTCTGAAAGCACAATTCACAATCCTCTCCTTCTGGATAGAGTTTTCATCTTCAAGAAGCAAATATTTCTTAAACACATCTCCAAAAGCTTTAAGAGAAGTTCAGATTACTTAAAACTCTGTTTATGAGAAGGTATTTTGCTGTTTCATTAATGGGGATACTAATGCAACCTCTTCTTCAGAGCCTGCATTGTTAGCAATTACTGCTTTACAAGATTTTTGTTAGCCATCACCAGGTGATTCTAAAACAGTTTTTAGAATTGTTGCAGCTCATGGTGGTAAATTGTAGGCCGAGTTGTCTTTCCAAAATAGCTTTTGGTGCACTTGAAATCTATCATCTTCAAATGTATTTGTATTTGGATCAGGCTTCAAAGGAGAGTATTTGAGAAGTAGGGTTGGTTTTTTTTCTTTCCTATCTTGGGAAGCTGAATCTAAATGTCACTTACCAGTGTGTAAGCAGAAAATTGTTTTGTCTCCAGTTTGGTGTAGATGCATTGTGCCATAAGAGAAAAACAGCAAGCCAGAAGAGGCAATAAAAACCCTATGAGACACTTTACAGGAACAGATATATGGACTGCATGAGAACATGTAAGGAGATACAGGACTTGGATTGATGTTAGAATAGATGGGATACTGAAGGGCATGATTTTCATCTATGGCAGGTCAGATTAACTCTGTGCAATGGCTGGAGAAGTTACCAAAAAAAAAAGCAGAATCTTCAGCACTGGGAGTCTACCTTGTTTTCAGCTATAACTGCTGTATTTTGGCAGTACAAGTTCTCTTCCACTCTAGTCAATTTGTAAGAGTTCTTCCTTTACTACCCATACACTATAAAACACACACATACATGTTTATTGTAGCAGTATCAGAAGTCTCTTGGGCAATGAGCCAAATCCTGTATGTTTTCTGTTTAAGGTTTCAAAGGCATTTGGAATATGAAAATACAACCTTTTCTTATTAACGAAGTGTTATTTAGCAAGAGGGACACTATTTTCAAGGTGCATATGTTTTCAGTTTAGCTGTTGAAATGGAAGGCTCTGAGGGCCACAAAATCAGAAAGGAAAGGATGTCTAATTCCCTTAAGACAGTGATATCACTGGGTGCTTTTACTTTGGGACCAAAAACCTTCTATCAGGAATTTTTTGGTGGTGGTATTAAAAAATTATATGTGTGCCTGAATTTTGGTGTTTGACATGTGATGTTTTGAAACTGAAAAGTTAAATGGCCAAAGCTTGGACAGTAATTTGTGATCCAGAAAACTACTGAGAAAGCGATGCCCACGTGGCAGCCCTGTGCAGCTGGTGACTTGGAGGTCTGTGGCAGTGCTGGACTGAATGGAGGGTCATCATTTCATCTCTCCAGGCTTTTGGTACCTCTTACTGCATATTTGTCATGCTTAAAGCAGGTGTAATGGAGAAGTTGATACCCATGAACAGGAGAAAGGGTACTTTTTCCTTTGGGGCTCCAGAGGAAATATCCCTGTATATGAAATTGCAGTTGAAAATCATGCCCTGGCTGAATGGAAAGAGCTACTGCTCAGCTAGTCTGAGCTTTCTATCAAGAGTATCTCCTTGTGAAATGAAGCCTAAATTTAAAATCAGAATTAAAAGTGGTGGCTATTTGTTGGTAGAATTATTTTTTGTTTGCTGTACACCATTTATCCTTCTCTGTCTTACTACTGCACTTCCCATAACTCCTGAAGAAGCTCATGGAAACAAGACAAGATGTTGTTATATTGTGATTTGGGAATAGATGCTTAAATACCACAGCTAATTCTGGCTGAAGACAGCACCATGACTTTGAAGAGTTGCTTTTTTAGTTCATTTTTCCGAAAATAAAGCATTTCTTCAGTAAAGCTTGTATTAAAGTAATATCCATGTGAAGGAGAATAGAATCATCTTAGAAAAGCTTAAAATGCATGTTTGGTGTCTGTTTAGATGAATCAGCCTCTTCCATAGAGCAAATCTGTCTTGCCTCTATAAATGGATGTGGCCTAGATTACAGATCTATTTTCCTCAGATAGGAGAGGAAAATAGGAGTAGTTACTGTCTAGATTTAAACCAAATTTCTTGCCCTGTAGCTTCTGGGTTTGTTTGTTTGTTTGTTTGTGTGTTTTGTTGTTGTTGTTTTGGGGTTTTTTTGTTTTGTTTTGTTCTTTTTTTTCTTTTTTTTCTTTTTTTTTTTTTTTGATAAAGCTAGTTTTGCTTTTTAATGTCTGAGGCTGTGCCTGGATGTGTGAAGATAAGTACATCTAGGGCAGGTACCTGTGAAACTTGTGTTTTCTGGACTGTAAATATACATACATATTTACACTGGTGCTGGTGTATGGACCTTTCATATCATCTGCCTTTTGGCTTAACAGTTTCCCCCTCTGCTATAGAGTCTTCTGTTAATTCAATTTTAGATGCTGGTTTTCTTGAACTGAGCAGTGTCTGTCTTCTAGTAAGTACTTCTGTTGAGTTTAGCATGTTCAATATCTTTCACTGATAGAAATAGAGTTGTATTATATAAAAGTTTATTTTTTATCATCCTGGAACAGTGCTGCAGAGGGTCAGCCAAGGCTGGGCTGTGTGCTCCATCTCCACCAGCAGGTATTGCAAAAAGAGTTTTTTTTCAGTTAAAATCCTCTCTGCCCAGTTTAAAAGGCAAAATTTAACTATGCAGCTCTACATTGAAAATGGTTTGCAATTACCAATAAATGTATTAATAAAAATACCTATTTGAAATTGCTTAAAGGTGGGGGGAACCCTCTTATCTCTCATCCAGAAAAATAGTCTTTGCAAAAGCTAGGAAGTGAGGTGGAGAACTGAATGCTAAATTCAGTACTACCTTCAGCATTCCCAGTGATCTAAACTGCTCCCATGCTGTCTGTGGGTGGGCGTCAATAGGTAAACCTTCAGAGAAGTAACCAGTCTGCTAACTTTGCTTTGAAGTGCTTGTTAGATCAAGTACATCTTGATTTTTCCTGCTGTCTAATCCAAGCTCACAAAAGCAATAAGAAAACTTTAGTTTCTAGAAGCTGTCTGGAGCAGTAACCATAACTGTCCAGTCTGAAAACAATTCTCTCATTTTTCTGATGCTCTCTCATACGGGGTCACAACCATGTTTTCTGGGTCTGTTGTGCCTTTATCTGACATAGCAACAGAGCTTAAGAACATGTGTGTTCTTTTATCTTTTTGGGTTGTTTTTGTTTTGGGTTTTTTTTGTTTGTTTTGTTTTCCATTTCTTTATCACTAGATCTGAACTTATCTCTCATACTTCTTGCTTAAATTACCTTGAATGAGCTGACTGTAAGCCTTTGACTACGGGATGTCAGTCACAGAGGAGAAGTGGGGTCTTGGGAGGCAGCCCTGTGCCATTGGATGTTGCTCTAACCTATTAAATAGTTCAGTAATGAAGTCTCTATTAACTCCTCCAATAATTTATTCTAGACCTATGTTCTACAAAATAAAAAAAAAAAAAGATAAAAAAACCCAAACAACCCACAAAAACCAACAAAAAAACCCACGAGCTCTTAAAAAGCTTTTTGTAACATCTATTTCCTTCATGCAATTTGAGGTCCCTAATGCTTGTCTGTCATTCCATAGTAAGGGACAGCAAGCAATTCATAGATATTGATATTAGGGGTTGGAAGGGACCTAGAAGATCATCTAGTCCAACCCCTCTGCCCGAGCAGGATCACCTAGACCAAGT
>JAOEGS010001289.1:0-17982 GCA_025447755.1 Corythornis vintsioides | reverse complement strand
TAGATATCAGGAAGAATTTCTTTCCAGAGAGGGTGGTCAGGCATTGGAATGGGCTGCCCAGGGAGGTGGTGGAGTCCTCATCCCTGGAGGTGTTTAAAAACCTCATAGATGTGGTGTTGGGGGACATGGTTTAGGGATCCTGGCAGTGCAGGGTGAACCATTGGTCTTGATGATCTTGAAGGTCTCTTCCAGCCAAACAATTCTATGATTCTATGACAGTGCTCCTGCAGTGTTCTCTCCCACTCACCAGCACAAGGCAAATGCATTGTTCTTCAGAGAGATACAGAAGCCATATAAAATGTGGGCATGCACACCACCTTGCAGCAAGGTGTTCCCTGGAGAACCTACACATTGTGGGAAGAGCCCAGGGGGGCTGTGGAGTCTCCTTCTCTGGAGACATTCCAGATCCACCTGAATCTGTTCCTGGGTGACTTAGTCTAGGTGACCCTTCTCTGGCAGGGGAGTTGGACTAGATGATCTTCTGGGTCCCTTCAAACCCCTAACATTCTGTGATTCTGTGAAGGTAGAACTTAATTCACTTGATACACAGATGCCAATGACTTCTACTGTTTCTCATAGGTAATTATGTATTAGTATAAAATGCAACCTTCATTTGACCTTTTTCCTCTTTGAACTCCAGTGAAATGCCACACCACATGACTAGCCTGCTCATGGTTTCTCTTGATTGATGTGAATTCTTCTGAGATATCAGTAACATTTACAGTGTTAGGGAAAGGTTCTTTTTCCAAAAGATTTAAATGAACATAAGTGCAAATATACCTACTGCTGTGCATGTTAAATTTTAACTACATATTAATGTGTAACATGTAGTATCAGAATTTAGATTTGCATATGCAGTACTGTTTTGGTTATCTTGGATTTTTCTAATGCTGTTAAGTTCAAGTTTTATTTTCAGCATGTCACCATGTCTTTAAATTGTTACCAGTGACTTCCAGGTATGCCTCTAGAAACAAAAGGATATAGTGGGTTAAAAAGAAAACAATAACAACAACAAATATAAAAACAAAAAACAACACAACAAAAAAACCCCAAACCTAAAACATTTACAAAATCCACAGAATTCTCTGGTGTAATTCTCTTAAGAATACATTCAGGCTGTAATTTGCTTTTTCTGGTTCTGCACAACTTTCATGATTTTGGGAAAACTGTCTTTATTAACTGGTGGTTGTTGTTTTTATTCTGTTTTCTTACAGTGCATTTGCTCGATACCCTAATGCAATAGTTGTACATTATTTCTGCTCCAAAGAAGTCAACACACTGGACACCTGACCATGTCATGATCAATAATCCCAACACTTCTGTGACGTTCAGAACTGACTACTTGAGAAGTTGATGCTTCTGGGAATCCTTTTGGTTTTGTTTCTTTCTGTTTGTTTGTTTTTTGGAAGCTTGTTACTAGGTTCTCTTACACTGGGTAGAAGTTGTTTGCATCTGTGGGTTGACAGTACCTATCTGGAAATGTTGATTGCCTAGAAAATCACTTCAACAATGTTATTATAGGGCTGGCAACTACACTGAACATCTCAGTACTCAGATGAAGAAGAATAGAAATGGATTTTTGTAGTGAGTTTTGTATTGCACTCCTTGCAGATGAGTTGTTAAACAGTTTGGCATTCACAGTCAAGTTTTATAGTAAAACTTAACCTCATTAGGGTGACAGTGTTTTGATTTGGCCTTCTATGTAAATAATTCTTCAAAAAAAATAAAAAAATCCTGTAAAGTCTTTGCATCTGTATCAGTGTTGCATGGAGATCACCAGATATTTGGCATAGAGAAGCTTCTGTGCCTATTTCTAGACCTAGAAAATACAATTTTTCTTTAATCTTGGTAATAGGAATGTTTAAGTGCTGGCCAAAGGGATCTTTTTATTGATTTCCAGTGTTATCACTTCATCTTCTGCTAAGAAGTTCCACAGGAGATAGTCAGACACATAGCAGATAGCACTAGTAAGAATTTTTTTTGTTTCCTTTTACTTCAGTTTGAGAGCTGTAACTTGAATTAACTTGTGTATTGTTTGCACTGAATGTGTTCACTCTTGGTGTGAGTGAAAGCTCAGAGACCATTCTACGAAGTTCACAGCTGCACTCATACCAAAAAGCAAAGAACACCCTGTAAAGGAACTTATGGTGTGAACTCTAGTCATGGCTTAAGCTCTACACTACACTTCAGATCTGTGTATGTAAATTCTTTGGTCTCCAGTTTACTTTCTGGCATTGAAGTAATCCAGACTATTTCAACATCTCTCTTACTTTAAATGCTCTAGAACTGTGTTCTGCTCAGGCTGGTACTCTTCTTAGGTTACTCTTGGGCCAGAAATCTTAAATGCACTGTACCATACCCCTTCTAGGCTGTAATATTTTTGTCTTATTTTTCCACAAACCTCAGCAGATTGGTAGGAGGAATATCAAAGTGTTTGGTGCAGAAAGAATCTGTGCAATGGCAATGAAAATAACCCAATAGAGTGGCTATTTGATGCCCAACATCCTGGTCTAGCAATACTTATAAATATGTAGTTATTAAGTAGTATGGAGCATGACATGTAAGTAGCAGATATCACATTTGAATGAACAAATAAATGAATAAAGCCTGTCTGATAAAGGTGTCAATGGGTCTCAGTTAACATTACAGTTTCCTTAAGACATTGTTACAGGAATGTTTTTTAGGAGCAGATCTGTGAGCTCACAAGAGTCCTAATTAACTTTCATTTGCTAGTGTTACTAGTCTCCCTTGGTAACTTTGTTTTTCCCTTTCCACGTGTGTTTGTATTGTTCCTCTGCCATGCATCCTTACAGATTTCTTGGTCTAGTGTTTTGTTACTTCTGTACTTGGATGTCTTGGGCAATATTGCTACTGATGTCTTTCTGCAGAGGTGGGATAGAGGGAATCTGTGGTGTTAATGGTTTTAACTTTGTATTTCTTCTATTTGAAGAAGAGAGCCTAAAAATACTGGGTTTGCATATTCTGTATAGATCTTTATACACTAGTTCAGGTACAGAGGGAAGATGATTTGGGGGAGTTGTGTTTACAGGTCATTGAGAATGAAAGAAGGGTATTTAAAAAGGCCCTGTATTTGTATACAGATAAAACAACATTGCTCTGATTTTTACTCATGTTTAGTACTATTAGTCTGATTTTTATTGACCTTCATTATCTGCTGCCAGGAGAGCTGTAATCCCATATGAGGATCTTCACTGTGCACTTACACTGTTAAGGTTGTGCCTCTGTTCACCTCCATTGCATACCTTTTACAGAGATGTGCTTTTTTTGCTGTATTCTGTTGTTCTTGTTGGTTCTTTTCATGTGGTTTGGGTTTACTAACCATACAGCAGGTTTACCTGAAGCAATAGATTGTAATAAATATTGTGAATCAGTGTGTCTTTCAGTCATTGTGCAGTTAAGCTTTTCTGGGCTACTATAGATTTTTTGTTTTATTATTTTTATTTTCTTTATATATTAGTCTCTTTCCTGGAATTCAGACTCAATGCAGGGGCTCCCAGTATGACTCCAGCTTTAAGAGATGTACTTCAATGAGGCCGTGTCCTAGGAGAGCTTTCATAACTTCTTAGCTTTGTTTTTTATAGTCTACAAGTTTATCATATACCTGTGAATGTTCTCAAAAGCCTAATTCTGGTTTTTTATTCTCTTTGAATAATGTTCTTGAAAGTCTGATTCCATTAAATGTGGTGGTACATAGAGAACACTAAAATGACTGGCAGTTTTTTTTCCAGTGGCAGTATACTGTTTTGGGCTGTGGAAGGGTGTTGAGCTCTGTGTGACCAAACTGGGAAACATTTAGATAACACAGGTTTGCAGTTGCTTGAATTGGGGGTCACAGACTAGACTTATATTCTCCTTCAAACATTAATGTTAAGTTTCTCCAGTCTATACTAATGGGGGCTATCAGCACTGAAGAAGAGTCTTATCTCCATATTGGACAGTTAAGTATATTGTTATTTCTGACCACAACCAACCCCCCCCCCCCAAAAAAAACCAAAACCCAAAAACACACAGAAATTGAAACCTTGATAACATCTTTTGGAATTTTCATCTATTCTTATTCTGCACTGCTGTCCTCCCCTTAGTGCTGCTAAGGGGAACAAAAGGGGTCCCTCATGTTTTAAGCACTGCATAGTACAAGTGGTGATGGTGTCATTTGTTCATGCTTGCTGACAAAAAAACAAAACAGCTTGAGTGAATTCAAGTAGTTACCAGGTGTGAGGCCATCTTTGTTGCCTCCTGTTTTGATGTTGTTTTGCTTGCTTTCTTAGGTCTGCTAGGAAATGATGAAAGAAGCAAGTAGCTTCTCTTGGGTTAGTAAGCAAGCTGGCAGTGATGTCTGTCTATACCTCAAACTGCACCTAAAAGCTTGCTAATAGATAACGTGTAGGACTATGATGAGCCTTCATTTGTTCTCAAGAGATTAATTGGAGAAATTCTATAAACATGAGATCCCTCTATGTGGATTTTGTTGGAAAAGAAGAAACGAACTTCTGAAGGCAGATGAGCCTGATTCTAAATACAATTACATTCACAATACAAGGTACAGGCTTTATATACTGCCTGTAATAAACTGTTTAGAAGGTGTCATTTCTCCATGGTAGCTTTTTTGACAATAAAATGGAATGTGACAGTCCACTGTCAGTGTAGTAGTATGTAGAAATGCAAAGAAATTGCCTTTTCAGCCCAGTGTCTTTACCAGATCATTAAGTACCACGTGAGAGCTTCACGGAAGTTGCTGTTTTGCCATGTTTGCTTTTTGTGTATGCATTGGCTCCAAGTCTGAATTAATGAACTAGTACCAACTTGTGTTTGAGATGTTAGTGCATATGATTTAATTAATTTTATTAAATTCTGGAGTAGGGATTGACGCTAATGACAGGAAGTGATTAATGAATGAGACCTTGCTGAGAATGTGTCACACTCATGTTTGTTTGGAGCTGGTGACAGGCTGTGGCTTTCACAATTCTCTGACACTTTCTAGTCATGGACATTTGTTTTTGGTGGGGCTTTTTTTTTGTGTGTTTTTTTGTTTAGTTTTGGGTTTTTTTGTTTGTTTTTCTGCTGCTTCAGTTTCAGGATCTTTAGTAGTTAGCTCCAGACAAACTAACTGTCAGCAGATTACTAGAAGTGCTTCATTCAACTGCTTCATTGAACAATTTCCTTTATTACTTAAATATTTTTAAAGGCACAGTAGACTCATTAAAAATCTGCCCTACTTGTGCAATTTTTCAAGAACCTTTGGTGGAAGAATCAAGACACAGCTGTGTGGAAATGAAAATAAAGGGGGGACAACTGCCCACATAGTGAGATATTGGAAATGGTGGTGAATCAATACTCTGAGGTGTCCTGATGGAGACCAAACTCTGGTGTCTCTGCTCTGGCCTCTGTGAAACTTCTCCGAACCGCTCCAGTCAATTGTAAAACTCTTTCAGGCTTGTAAGAATTTGTTTTGCAATTTTATTTTAGGGTATGAGCCTGTGAAAGGGTTTAAAATGGCTTGTGCCCTCAATTAGGTTGCTGTAACTGAAAGAAAAGCTGGACTGGGAGTTTCCAGGCTCCGGTTTAATTGCAGACCGGTGCTTCCTCCTAGCCAGGGCTTCCCTGTTTGGAGCTGCTCTGCTGCATCCTAGTCACCAGCGTTTGAAAAACCTGCCAGCGCCCTTTCAGAGGGGTTGTTTGGCAAGTGCAGGCCCCACCTCCGCCTCTCGCGTCCGGAGAGCAGCCCCAGCTTGCTCCGAGCTTCACTCTGAGCCCGCGGGCAGCCGGCCGCCCTTGGCAGCCTGGTGGCGGGGCGGGGAGGGGGGGGAATCTCAGCTCGATTTTCTGCGTTTCCCTTGTCAGATTTTCTGCGGAGACGCTGGGACGTTTTACCCCATGTTGTACGAAGTGCTGCGGGGCCCGTTTCCAGCCAGAGCACTGCCTTTTCTGGCAGCTGTGCTCTTCCAAAGGAATGAGAGGAAAGAGACTGGGTTTTACCACTGGCGGGTAAGACGAATTGTGCACACAGCATATCTCAGCCGGTGTGTGTCATTGGCGGGGACTTGCTGCCCGAGTGGAAACCAGTCCTGCGCTTCTGCGGGGATTAATCTAAAAGCTGATCATTAAGGGAAAACTTCAGATAACAACAATGCTGTTGGAGAGGCCAGATTTTTATTAAATTCAGCATCTGCATCAGGCAAAGCAGAGCAGGTCACAGTTTCCTTAGGTTTTGGGAGCAGAATTATCTGATGTGAAATTAGTTCTGGGTTTTTTTGTTTCTTTGTTTTTGGTTTTGTTTTGTTTTGGGGGGGGAGAGTCCTAAATACTGTGCTTCTTATTAGTAGAGACAAAACAGTGCTTGTGTGCTCTCTCACAGAACATCTTTGATTACTATTCCCTTACTTTCTGATTTCTACCTCATCCCCCAGGGCTTAATAATGTAAAATAGACAAAGATTAATGATTACCCTCTGTTAACAATGCAGCACGACCACATTTGATAAAGTGGTTTCAGTGTTTGTCCTTTTAACTGGTGTATAATCTTTGTTATATAAGATGATCTGGCCAATAACCTGAATTTTGAATTTATACAAAATGTTGGTGAAGGAGTCTCTGCCTTGGAGATCTGATCTGTCATCTGATGACCTATCCCACTGCTCTCCCCCCCCTTTAAAATTGAGGTGACCATTAAATGTCTCGGGATGGCTTGCTGCCCAGATGCCTTTCTATACTGCTGTCTGTGTGATAAAAATTATCTGGTTGGCTTTTTTTAGTATTGTTGTATAGTACTTGGGAAATCAGGGTAGAAGAGACTCATGTCAGCCTGCTGTGATTGCTATTAACCCATAAACCACTGATGGGATGTTTCCCCTCAGATGCTTGCTATATAAATAAAAAAATTTCACACCACCTCAACACTCCTACGGAGACATTTTGTATTGACTACTTAATGGCCACTGAGCAAGGCATAGGGCAACAAGATCACCCTTTTGGATTTGTAGGTTGAATCTATCATGATCAGATCTCTAATTTTCTGAAGTTTAGCCTTAGTTTCACACAGCTAATGACAACAATAAACTGGGATCAAGCCCAGTGTTTGCTGCTGCTGTTGTGATACTGAGCTGCTAGCCTAGTCATATCACCTGTCTCACTTTAAAACTTGCCTTCCAGAAGACCATTATGATTATGGTCTTTGTGGCTGTGGGTGCACTGTTTCTGGGAGAGGAGGGAAAGTGCAAGGTGTGCCAAGGAAAGGGTTTTGCGTTTAAAAGCAAATTTGTGGCCCTTTGCTCACAAGGAAAGGAGTTACAGGCAGCAGTAGGAAGAAGATGGAGAGAAAGTGCTCCCTTGGTAAACTGGACATTTCTATGAGCTCTCTTGCTTGGTAGCTGTGAAAATGTGTCTTAGAAGTTACATTTTTATTTGCTATTGACAGTGTTTTTGTAATGAAATTAGCATGCTTGTGGTGAGTCCTGTGCATCCATGGAGAGATGTGATCTCAGCACTTGCATCCCACTGTATAAAGATGGGTGTTCTGAGCTGTAAGGAAGGACTTACTGGGTCCTGTAGCTGGGATAACCTGCTTTGCAGTTGCTTGCTGTTGTTGCATCACCACCTTCAGTTTAGATGAAAGATACATCCAGTTCTTAGCAGGGTTGAGTCTGTGAAAATTCATTTCTGTAACCTTATTTAAGGATTTCAAGCAGTGCTTGGTTTTATTTTGGTAGTCTTTTGTTTTGTTTTGTTTTTCCTCAGATGCGCTCTCCTGAGCTCTGGAAAAGAGGTGAATATGAAAAATCACTCAACATCAAAATAGAAATTTTTTACTTGCATTCATTACATACATTAGTATGCTGTCAATATACTCTGTTACAGGCAGCTATGCCATTTTTTGTTGTCCATTTCCCATATAGATTTTTTGCCTGCCTTTTCCCTGATGTATTCAGATAAAGCATATCTGACACTCTCATGCTTCATTACTCTGCAAGTTCACCTTGGGCATGTTATGACCTTGCTGTGCCTTGGCTGAAAGATAAGTTGAAAAGGCACATGGGAACGTTCTGGAGTAATTTTGAGTACAGACTTCAGAGCATAGTGAAATACCTTTTGCATTATATGGCCCTAAATTATGATCTGGATGTGACAAATTTATCCTCATCTGTGTAACGATTGACTGCAAACCAAAGACACCTTTGGAAAGGGCATTTTTTTAGCATGTAACCATATGTTGAGAGATAGCATATCCTTTTATCACACATCTTCTGGGTGTTCTGTGCTGCTTCTGCTGAGTAGTGTCTGAATTCCAGCTGGTATGCAAGTGAAAATGGGCGTGTGATTACGTAGTTAAGTTTCTCAATAACCTGAAGAGTTGTAGCACCTTTAGGAAGTCAAAGAGAATAACATACTCAATTTTGACTTTTTTCTCTGTACTCTGTTCCTCAGCTCAGCAATGTAGAAAGGAGGCCAGGCTTTGCCTGAGAAAACTAGTGTCAGTGATTGAACAAAATAGAGGTGATTAGGGAAGGCTTAAAATGGAAGAAAAACTGATGGCTGAAGGGTGGAGCTGATGGTGAAATTCCATGTGAAGGCACATCTTGTTCAGAGAAATAGATGAGAGAATAAGTATTCTTAACGTGTTGATGGTGCATATAAGAGTCCTTTAAGAGTAATAATAGTATAATTAGAGTTTATCTGCAGAAATTTAATTTGGCACATATGTCTGCAATTATCTTGGATACATGTAGCTTTTACCCCTCATTTGTTGTTCAGGATGATGTACTAAGAACAAAGATGTTCAGTATGTCTTGGATTTATTGTATTCAAATCCTGTTTTATAAAAGCTGGCAAGTACCTTCAAGTGAGAAGAAATAAGGAAAAATTGACAATGTGTGACTGGTTAACAAACCTAATACTATTCTGTTTATCAGATAAGGAATATTCAGGGCAAGTTAGTTCAGTGTTCATTGAGTTCCTTCAGATCCTAGCTAGAGACATAATTGGTCTATGTATTTAGATAATATTTGTCTCTCTGCAGCATTTTTTTGGAAGTCCCAGCTGACAGGAGGTTGGCCAGTGTGACACCCATCCACAGAAAGGGCCAGAAGGATGATTCAGAGAACTATAGGCCAGTCACCCTGACCTCAATGCCTGGCAAGGTTATGGAACAGATCATCCTGAGTGCCATTGAGCAGCACATACAAGACAGCCAGGGGCTCAGGCCCAGTCAACATGGGTATAGGAAAGGAAGGTCCTGCCTGACACATCTGATCTCATTCTATGAATGGGTGACTGGCTGGAGAGATGAGGGGAAGGCTGTGGATGTGGTCCATCCAAAGGCAAGAGGTCCATCCAGAGGCAAAGCCTCTGACACAGTCCCCCACAGCATCCTCCTGGAGAAGCTGATAGCACGTGGCCTAGACAGGTGCACCCTTTGCTGGGTTACAAACTGGCTGGATGACAGGGCACAGAGAGTGGCTGTGACTGGTGCCACATCCAGTTGGTGTCCTGTGACTAGTGGTGTACCCTAGGGTTCAGTACTGGGCCCAGTTCTATTCAACATCTTTATTGATGACCTGAATGAGGGGATTGAGTCTACATTTAGTAAACTCACAGATGACACTAAGTTGGGGCAGACTGCTGATCTCCTGGAGGGCAGGGAGATGCTGCAGAGGGACCTGGACAGGCTGGGTCAATTGCCTTCATTGGGATGAAGTTTAACATGGCCAAGTGCCAGGTCCTGTGCTTTGGCCACAATAACCCCCTGCAGCACTACAAACTGGGAGATGAGTGGCTGGAGAGTGTCCTGGTTGGGAGGGACTTGGGAGTACTGGTTGACAACCAGCTGAAGATGAGTCAGCAGTGTGACTTTACTTTCTGAAGTTTTTGAGGAGTTACCCTAAATCTTCACTCATTTCTGTGCTGAAAGGGTATTGATTTCTTTCAAGACTCACTTCCAGGACCCTGGAAGTGCTGTGTATGTTCTCAAACTGTCTCATTAATAGTTTATTTTAGTCTGTCTGGTCTGATCTGTTTTTCAGTGAACTAATACTAATGTGGTTATAAAACAGGCATTGCAGTTAAGTTACATGCTGAGCTTGTTCCTCTCTTTCCAGTGGGAGAAGCACCCTTACTACAACCTAACAGTAAAAGTCCTCCAAGCCAGAAACATCAAGGGGACAGATCTGTGTAAGTATTTAGTCAAGGTGTTATGAAAACAGGTGGTTTGTGCAGTGCATGCTGGTAACACAGTACTGGTAGCATTGTGATGGGAGATTCTTCCCTACACATACTGTATTGCCATTATGTCTGAACAAAGGCTTCTCTTGTAAAGCATTATATATGTTTTAAAAGCTTGGTGTGAGGCCAAGTTGCAGGTTACCTCTGCTAATTTGCAGAGCAAGATCAGATAAGCCTTGGTAACATTTTGCTTCTTTGCTGCTTTATGTCCTACTGTGGCCCCTTCTGTGTTCCTATGGATTTGGCCCTCTGGTCATGGCAAACTTCATCCTTGCTCCTGTTGAACAGTCTTCTTGCAGCTGGAAGTAACAATCTCAACTTATATATTCTGAATGTTTATTTTCTTAGTTGTACTTGTGCTTTTTTTTTTTTTTTCTCCATGTGCCTGCTATTTTGCTTATGTTACTCAAGCTTTTTAAGGAGGGAGTTGCTGGTTGATTCCAAGACAAAATGCTCTTTACCTGTTCCTGGTTTTGATAGCATGGTATGTGTTCCCTTTCTCTTGCAAATCTCTGTGGAGTAAAGCTCTCAGGCCTACTTGGGGCATTTGGATCTCTACAACATATTTGAGATTGAATTTCATCAGATTCAGTACAGTAAGGTGAGCTGCCTGCCATAAACTTCTGTGTCATCCAACACTGAACTGCTGAAATAATAAGTGACTGTCCAGGAAATGGAAAACCTTCCTGAAATCCAAAGTGCTGAAATCACACTGTGAAGAGTAGGTCTTTTTGTAGACTTTCTGTTCAACTGATGTGAGAGGTGGTTTCCATGCTTGCATTGTTAAAGTCACTTTACCTGGAAGACAGAAGATCTCTGACACAATTGGTTCTTTTCAGGGAATGGAAATAGAAAGCTCAGCTCCTTGCCACACTAGATGAAGCTCTAGTATTGGTGGATATTGTCTGTTTCAACTTGAGTAAGACTTTTGACACTGTCTCTGGTAAGGTTCTCATGAGGAGCTGATGAAATATGAGTATGCAGGGAGTGGAATTGAAAACTGAATGGCAGAGCTGAGAGGGTGGTGATCAGTGTAACCTCAGGGTCAATTCTGGATCTTTGTTAATAATCTGGATGATGGGGCAAAGTATATCCTCAACAAATTTACTGATGTTATAAAACTGGGAGGATTGACTAGTACACCAAAGGGTCACACTGCTATCCAGATGGAACTTGACAGGCTGGAAAAGTGGGCTGCCAGAAACCTCATACAGTTCAGCACACAACTGGCAGTCCTGCATCTGGGGAGGAACAACCCTGTGCACCAGTGTGTGCTGGGGAACAACGGGCTGGAAAACAGCTTTGCAGAAAATGATGTGGGGGAGCTTGGTGGCCAGCAAGCTGACCATAAGCTAGCCAAGTCCTCTTGCTGCAAGGAAGGGTAATGGTATCCTGGCTTTTATTAGGAGAGGCATGGCCAGCAGGACAAGTAAAGTGATCCTTCCCCTCTACTCAGCACTGACAAGGCTGGATTTGGAATACTGTGTCTGCTTCTGGGCTCTCCATTGTGAGAGAGGCTTGAGTTACTAGAGAGAGTCTAGTGAAAGGATGCTGAGACTGTAAATAAACTGAGCATCTCTTACAGGAGGAAAGGCTGAGACCTGACCCTGCTTAGGCTGCAGAACAGAAGGCTTAGGGCAAAGTTACTGATGTGTACAAAGGAACGTGTTAAGAAGATGGAGTCAGACTCTCTTAAGTGGGACCCAGTGACAGGACAAGAGGCACTGGGCCTGGTATCAGCAGTAATCTTTTTTTACAGCTTGATCTTCCTCATTTTACATAGTAGGCTCTTTTATGAAGGGCTTTATGGTTTGGATGGACCAATAAAAATCAATATACATGCTTATTAATCAATTTACTGCTCTTTAGAGGCTTGTACTTCAATTTAAAAGCTTTTGCTTTGCTTTCTAAGTCCAGCTTTAAATCTGCACATTTCTGTGATGCAATTAGATCTAGAAAATGAGGAGCTTCTGGGAAAGAGTATGTTTGGCTCAAATTGTTCTGATGTCTGTGTCTGCACTTTCTGCTCTAGTGTCCAAGGCAGACTGCTATGTGGAACTGAAGCTGCCCACTGCATCTCCCATAGTTTCCCAAACCCAGGTTGTTGACAACTCTGATAACCCAGAATGGAATGAAACTTTCCAGTATCGAATCCATAGTGCTGTCAAGGTAAGGAATGCACCTTGGGGAACTGGTTGGCCATTCAAAACCAAGGGATCTTTTCTATGCTCAAAAAAAAAAGTGTTGCTTGTGTTAGTCAACTTCATAGTACAAAAAGATGTACTTTGTATGTCCAGTGATTACCACAGCACCTGGTAACTGCATTCTCATGTAAACTCCAGCTGGAATTTTCTGTAGTTGTCCTTGTGATGCAACTTTGGAAAGGAAAGTTATGGCACTACCTGGTAGAGTTCAAGGAAATGCCTTCAGCATTCTTTCTCAAAGTAGACACTAATGGAAGGAAACTGTACTTTTAAAATATCAGTTTTAGTATGGCACTGTTGCTTTGAATAACATCCTAGGCTTTGGAATAAGCTACATATTAACAAGAAACTTTCTCCCTCACTGGAATATCTTTCCATAATGATTGGTAACAAAGGTGAAACAGCAATTGACTTAAATGGTAAGAAAATTGCAAATTAGGCTTTAAAGCATGTAAGCTTTTTCTTCCCCTGCAGGCTTGTGAGGCCTCAGCTTGATTCCTGCTGGGATGCTGTGCCAGCACAATTCTAAGTTCAGTCTTGTCTACTTGAAAGCCAGTTGCTGTAAGGCCATTTTTTTGGTGCTATGTGTCCTCATTGTGTCCATTTCAATTTGTTTCTGCTGGATTTACATGCTGTGATACAGTGCTGAGCAGGAAGTGACAGGTCCCTGTTAACATCCTGGACTGAATTGTGCTGCAGGAATGGAAATTGCTATTGCTTCCCCAGGCCTAAAATCTAGTGAAAGTGCCTAAAATCTAGTGGAGGTACCACCATATGCATTCAGCTGGGGCCTCTCTAGTTGGGAAGATCAGAAAATCTTTTAGGTAAATACTGTCAACTATGAGCTTTTTGCTTAACTCTGCTGTAAATACTGCTGGAAACAGTGAATTCTCCTCAGGAGTGAAAATAGGGATGTGTATTGATTGATGCATCAAGTGGCTATTGCATACAGTTACTCAGGTTTGGGGAAGGGTTTCTGTATTCATCTGAGGCTGTTTATTTCTGCTTGCTTTTAGAATGTTCTGGAATTGACCCTCTATGATAAGGATGTCCTCATCAGTGATGAACTCACCTCTGTTGTCTTTGATGTTGGAGGTGTGAAGCCTGGTCGGCCCCTGCTGTGCACTTTCAGCTTGAACCCTGAGGTTAGTCCCAGGTTAACAGTGAATGGCTGCAGCTTCTCACTTTGTCTGGAGTCCAGCATGGTCCTAAACTACAGAGCTGGTCTTAATTTGTTAATTACCAGACCATGAAGCTCCTTCCTTATCTTTCTGTTATCACTGTTTTTCACTCTTGCAAAGTCTTCGGGTGCCTAACCACACAGTTACCTAGTCAACATGAGTTAGTTCCTTTTCTCTGTGCCACATACATCACATATCCAGGGAGCACTTAGACAATTGATACATAAAAAAAAAAAAAAGACATGAAAGACATGATTTTTTCCCATATCAAGTCAAAAGCCTAAGAAAAGCTTATTTTTCTGGAGTTATGCTCAGTTGCATTTGACCTGTGCTTTATGTGGGTGACACTGGTGTTTATCAGCTGCTCTCCTGTGCTTCTGTTTATGGACTTTCAACAAGACAGCATATTCTACCTAGCTAAAGCCATACCACCTGTCTGGGATTTCTTGTAACTGCCTCTACTACAGTAGATCTGAATTAAAGGTGAGCTAATGATTCATTTTCTTGAGAAATTAGTGGCATCAGAAGCTAACTGCTATGCAGTTAGCAGGGAGGTATTGAGTGTCACAGGCACTCATTTGTGATCAAGGAAAGAAGCATTATCATCTCCCTTGTTCCCACTAACTCTCTCCTATTTGCTGAATTCTTCATCACTAATTAATTGCTTCTATTTTGTTATTTTAAAGCTGTGTTATGTCTGGTTATGAGTGTTTGCTGTAAGCTGTGGTGGGGGAAAAGGTGGCTGGGTCAAAGTCTGTGTGAGACAAAGCAATGAGCTAAGATTGCACTCTGCTGAAATAATAAATATGTTGAAGCACAAAGCCTTGTGTAGAAGCTGTAAGTGCTGCAGTGGTACTTGAGCCAGAAGAGAGTTTTTTTCTCATTATATAAACATACATGTGCCTGGTCATATAGAATATGTTTGGGTGGAGAGGAATGTTTAAACAATACAAGGCATAAATACCCAAAAATTTAGCTGGGTTCTTTGTAAAAGTAACAAACAGCTACTGAAGTTTGTAAGAGGAAGAAAACTTCTCACATTCAAGGTTGTCACCTCTAACTTCTGTTTTCAAAGGCTAATGAAGAGCTGGATGTAGAATTTTACCTAGAGAAATGGTGAGTTTTACCTGAATTGGGGAATGAATTTGTACACTTCAGATATGTTGTATTAGTTGTTGTTTTGCTTTTTTGTTTTTCATGCAGGGACAGTCTTGCCTGTAAAAAGGCTAAAAAACCCCAAAATTCCAACAGTGGCACCAGTCTCTCAGCCATGTGTTAATGTCATTTATTTTCCACCTCTTGTCTGTGTTTTTTGATGAAAAAATTCCCTGTGCTCCTGAACTTTCCACCAGTCTCCCTAGCATCCTGAAATCCTTCCTGATTGTACTTAAGCTACTCTCAGAAATCTCATGGGAACAGCAGCACTGTAAAGAAGTGAATGTTTTGTGGATGAGTTACTAAGATGTGGAAATTTTTCACAATTAACCTTGTAATATAAACAAATTAATACTTTACCTTAGATAGTCTATCAAATAGATAAACTTTTTTTCTAGGTTATAAAAATAATTGAGGTGGGGGGGACCTTATAGGAAGTGCTTACACTAGGAGACAGATTTCAGTAGTATTTTCCCCTGTTGTTCTTTGAAAGGATACATACTTGGTGTCAGCTTGTGTAGAGCTCTCACACTGAGGACCTTTCTCCTCCATCATTTATCCAGGCAGTTAGTTTGTAAAGGAAAAAGTAAATTTAGCAACAAAACTTAAATACATTGAATCTCTTCCTTTGACAGCTCAGATTCTCCTACAGAGGTATTGACCAATGGGGTCCTTGTGGTGAGTACATAGAAGTCAATTACATGTATGTTAGGACTTGTGAAGTTTTTAGTAGCAAGAGGGCAATAATTGTTGAGGCTTCACTTCTGCTTCCAGACAGTTCCTATTCTCTCCAATGTATGCCTTTCTTTTTTAATTTGCTGGTTTAAAAAGCTTCCTCAATTTTTAAGGCTTGATACCAACACACAGAAATGGGGATTTTTTGTGGCTTCTAGCCTAGGTATAGTCCCCCTTCTTATCTTAACACCTATTATTTTTAATCTTTTATATTGTCATTAGTAAGTAGAGGATGTCTTCTACTCTCAAGACTCAAGAGTTTTCATCTTAAGGTATTTGTCTAATCTTTTGAGGCAGTCAGCCTAAGAAAATCAGTGTGTTACCACCTCTTCTCCCTGCAAAGGAATGGGACTGAAGTGATGTTTTTTTAATAAGGAGAAAAAAGATCATAATCATTGAAATATAGAGTTTTAACATTTTCCCAGGAAAATCTGGTGTTATTTAACAGCATAGTTGTTCAAACAGTTTCACAAGAGAGAGCCTTTTGTGTTTGTTTTCATTAGCAGAACAGTCTTCTATTCAAGCAGTGGGGTAGGTTCTTATCTTCTAGTGCAGTTATGGCCAGTTAAATATCTCATCTGCTGTCTTAGAAGGTAAAGAAAAATAATAAATAAAAAAACCCTAAACCAATAGGTGCTGAGAGTTTGTAACTGTGAAGTACTAGTTTCAAAAAACAAACAAGAAAAAAAAAAACAAACCCAGGTAAAAAAACCCACCAAACCCCAAAACATTCTAGTAACTTGAATAATAATAATAATTTTAATTTTGAAACAAGAGCAAATAATCCTCTCAAAGTAATCCTTAATGTAGTTTTGACATCTTTCAGCTGTAAACCTTCACCTAATACAGTAGTTGGATTAAGCTTCAAAAAACAAGTGAGCTAATATCTCCTAACTAGAGCTGGTTTTTGTTTTCTGAGGTTCATCCTTGCTTGTCTCTGCAAGGGATGGTCAAGAAAGAGGCAAAACCAAGAGGGAACCAGCAAGGTAGGGCTGCCTTTAACTTTGATCTAGTTTTTGGCATGTTTATTTCTTGGGAGAGAAGGGAGACTTGATTCTTGTCTATATGGTGCATTTTTGCTTCCTGACTACAAATTTGACTTTTAAAGCTAATTTTATTTTTAATAGTGAATAATGTTGGATCACTTCCACTGTCTACCACACAGAGTTTTTCCTTATGTTTTCATGGTCTTAGCTACACTTAACAAGTATCATATTTTCAACATGTATTTAAATGTCTCCTGTGGTTTAAATTTCTTATTCTCATGCACAGGGAACTTCAAGGTCAAAGTATCTGTTCCAGGGGCATATCAGAAGCAGTTGTATATTCCTTGGACACCAGACAATGAGGAGGATTATGGAGCCTCATTTGTCTTTCATGTGGATAAAGAAATGTGTCCAAAACTGCAAGTGGAGCTGGAGCAAACCATATCTCTCCTACAGGTAAGCATCTGTATTTATGGCTATTAAGTTTACAGCCCTATTTTTAATAAATTCACTCTGAAACCAGTATGTTTTATCCATGAAATTGTCCTAAAAATAAAAAAAGAAAAAAGAATGGCCTTAATTAGTGAGAAGGAGGTTAGGGCTGACTTCAGATGTTCAGGAGTGTTGGTGTTGGGTATATTATTCAGGTATTATTTGGTATCTTTTCCAAATCTTTCTTTGAAGACAGAATGCACATTTGCTTTTGAGCTTTCTGATAAATGTCAAAACACAACTAGTTTTGGAGGAGATTTTATCCCTTAGACTTTTGGGAGAGATTGGGTTATAATGATCTTAAGGATTGTGTGCTGGTTTTGACATATGAAAGTATTTTTTTAATTTTTTTTTTCTGGAGATCTCAAATAACATTTTGTTTTTGTTAGGATGATGTGAACCCTGATATTGAAAAGCATACTTCAGTTCTGGGGCTGGGGACTGTACCAGTTAATTCCCTTCCTATTGGACAAACAGTTGACAGAGCTGTTTCTCTGGGAGAGGTAATGGCAACATTTTGCACTTGTTTTAACCTGCTTGGGTTAACTTTCTATGTTGCCTGTGGGCATTTGGAAAATGAAGCTGCATGTGGTTCTTGGGACTGCTGGTTTCTTGAGTATCTAGAATGAAATATTGAGAATACTCAATGCAGTTCTTTTAAAAACATTTTCACAGTTTGGTCCTGCAGAATAAGTATAAAGTTCATTATTTTCCAAAGCTAAAGTCTGGTACAGTGCATGGGTGGGGGGGACAGGATCAGAGGAGGGGAAAAGTAAGAAGCTTTCAGAAGAAAGAGATTCTTTCACCCTGCTCTCTATGTGTTCTTACTTTCTGTGGAGACTATTGAAAATGATTGAAATGGGTTAAATGGAAAGCTGTTCCAGATATGACAGCATCCTGGCATGGATCAAGAACAATGTGGGCAGCAGGAGCAGGGAGGTGATTGTGCCCCTGTACTGGGCACTGGGGAGGCCTCACCTTGAGCACTGTGTCC
>JAOEGS010001288.1:0-43006 GCA_025447755.1 Corythornis vintsioides | reverse complement strand
AATGATTAAATATTTTATTCCCATTCAGATACCATAAATATTTAATTCATATTTTCAGGAGAGAAAACACAATTCTAATAAAGTCAATATTTTTCAGAGGAAGTCAGAAATGTGTAAAAGTTTCTTATTGAAGATTTGCCAGCTATTTGTGCTTATTCTATTATGAAACTCCAGCACCACGCAAACAGAAAGAGGCAATTCCTGCTTCAAAGACCTGCATCTAAGCAGATCTGACAGAGCAGAAGTCAAAGTAATTTGCTGAAACTCACCCAGAAGTTCCATGACAGAGCTAGAAATAAAGATCAGTCCTTAAAACCTCCTGACCTACAAAAGGGCTTTGGAGCACTGGGTGTCATTAAAGGCAAACAGAAAGAGTGCACATCACAGAGGCAAACAGAGTCTGACTTGGTAGAGCTTGTCAATCTCTTGGCAAAGGCATGTGAACATTATTCCAAGAGGAGGGATGTGCTGTGAGGTTGGTTCAGATTTTGCAAAGAGAAATGAGCAAGCACTGGGATTTGCAGCTACAGAAGGCAGAGAAAAGGCAGAAACTGGATCTGGCAAAGGAGCACTGAAGAGCTGAAAGTGGCTGAGAAGTGCCTGGAGTGTTGGGGGATCACAGCGCAGAGCACCAGAAGTCAGCGTGAGCTGCCTGGACCCTGGGGTGGAAACTGCTCGCTGGTGGCAGAACGAGGGAGGAGGATTTGGCAGGATTTGCACTGAAAGGAGAGCACAAAAGTTGGGTTGCTCAGAATGAAAACCTGAGAGCAGAATCTGAGAGGTGATAAGGACATCATCGTGTGTCTGAGAGAATCAATACCAGTTTCAGATGTGACAAAACGAATGTCAATGCCAAACACAGCTTATGCAGATAGAGATAAAGCAGCAAGGTGAGTATCATTTCCTATCTAAACACTGTCATCTTCCTGAAATTGTACATCTCTGAGTACGACAGGACAGAATAAATCATAAAGTATAACAGAAAAGATGGTTGGCATAAAAAACATTCAGCAAGCCATAGCTGAAATGTGTGTGACATGAACCCTTGATCTGACACTAAATCTAACCAGAAAGTTGGAATCCCCGTGTGCTCCAAGCCCCTGGTGCTGGACCTCAGTGGCAAGGCACAGCTACTTTAAGGCATATCAGTGACTTTTAGGAACTGTTTTTTCTGCAGGTATTGGAACAGAAAAAAACAAACCCCAAGCCACATTTCTGAAGGAGTGCAAACCACACGAAAGAGACGATGTTGCAAGAACAATCTCTGTAAGAACAGAAAATCTCTCCCTAAAGTCTTTTATGCTTCACTTCAAGTACTTTGCATTAATGAGCTGAGCAACCCTTAAAAGAACATCATGACCCAGCATACTCTAGTAATTCAATAATTCCATAGTCAATAGCTACAAAATAATGCTGTTTCTTTAATGCACTGATCTTCACTTTAAACTGTTTCAGATACTTTGGTTTTTTGATTCTTTTTTCTTGATATTTTCCTGCTTGTTGTGATCTCTGTATAAACAGCTAACAGAAAAAGGATAACACATTTCCAGCAAGTAACTCTTTATGCAACTCCATAGGTACTGGTGGATTTTTCTTCTGCTTTTTCCACAAGTATTAATTAAAGAGCAGGCAAATCTTTAGCTTCATATGAGTAATGTGAGAAATTCAGACTGCTCTTGTTTTGTTTCAGTAACACACTTCTGTTGTATTCACTGTAGAATTTACTCTGGGAGTTAGTGTTGTCAATGCCAGAATAAGCATCACAAAATCATTCAGACATGTAATTTCTGATGTCAGAAGAGAACGTCAGAATTACTGCTGAAATAAGGAAGGGGTTTTTGGAATATAACAATCTTATCGAAATGAAGCCATTTACAAATAAAAAACCCAGGAACATTCTTTACCAAGCCACTGACCCTGCATTTCATACATCCTGCAACTCCTCAGTGACCTCTTTATCACTCAAAACGACACTGAGTTGACTTTCTGTTCATAGCATTTCTATTAACCAAATAAATGCATTTTGGAAAATCCTATATGAATCAGATGAAGTATACAAAAGCCTATTAATACATTTAACATAGTCAAAAAATGCTTTGAATGAATGCTCACAGCATGCACGCGTTTAATTCTCCGTATCTCACAATAATACCATAAGCAGCAGTCTTTAGAAATCAGCACTTAAGTAGCCAACTGAAGTGACACTGAACTGTAAAACAATGAAAGCAAACCTCCTCAGAAAAAAAAAATATCTATTACACTGCATTCTGACTTTGGCTTTATAAAATTATTTTCATTACTGAAAATTCACCAGTGAAAAAAAAATGTATTCTAGAGGCTGTGAATAAGATAGTTCAGCATGATCTGTATTATTTCCTCTCTCTGAATCTGTCGATACAATCATCTCTCCTGCACAACAGCTACAGCTCCTCCAAGCATCCTTAACAGCATTTAGGCTTTTAACATTTTAAACCATTAATGCTGTACCCCCCAAATCCATCCTTGATCCCTGACAGACACTGATCTCTTTTCTCCCTCCCACACCCTGTATTATCAGACACTATTTTGTTTAAATTGGCTACCAAAGAGCATAGCACTGTACCTTTAAATACCAAACAATATTCATATTCCCACGGTGCTGCTAGTTTCCCTTATGCATTGAATCGCCTGTAGATTAAAAGCTCAGAATCTGAAAAGGGATTCTGTTCTGCAGACCAAAGTTCTCTGTAGGAGATGAGGGAGAGGGTCAGTCCCGGAGTCACACACACAACAGGCAGAAAACACACTTGTGATCCTCAGCTTTGGATAGCATCAGAAAGGGGAATAAAAAGCAGAAACACATGGCACGCTGAGAACTGGTATCACTTATGGCTTCTAACCAAAGCAGCAATTAAACACCTTTCATCATTCCCCCAAATGCCTGTTTTTTCTAAGAACTGAGCGAGACACACACACAAAGGCAAATCCCCTCTGAGCAGCAAGGAAAACTTAATCACCTACCATTTTCTTTGCACTCTTCTGGAGGTTTAGCCTTTTTCGCAAGTCGTGGATCCAGCCATGATGTTGTCTTTGTGTTATGGCTGAAAAGAAAAGAGATCACTCTGAGCAGACACATACTGAAAGAAATCAAGTTTATTCCTTAAGAAAAAAGGGTTAGTCCAACAAAATTGCAATCGATACACTTAATTTGCTTACTGGTTCTAAGTAGCCCTGAAGGAGGTGTAAGAGTAATTGTGCAAGGCAGCTGTAAATTTGGCAACCTCAGCTCCCTGTCCTCAAAGCAGCTATTTTTATTAAAATCAACTCGAATGTTGCCAAGTTAACCTCATTGAAAATGCAGAACTCATCCAGAGCAAAAGGAATTTATTACAAATACAGTGTTCTCCCGTTGAAGGAGCGCAGGCGACAGGATTCTGTAGCATTCTCACAGTTTTCAGATGGAATTATTTTAGTCTTAAACCTGTCCTTTTCCTAAATCCAGGTTTGTTATTTCTCACCAGCAGCACTGGCAAGGCATAGCCAGAGTAATGTAAATTACAGCATGCTCTAAAAGGCTACGTTTCCGGACAGAGTGATTAATGAGACTTTGTTTAACAAACCTTTATCTCTGCACATATAATCCTTCCATCGAGATAAAATAGATATGCACAAGCTGAATGAATCATGTGGCTCCTTTCTGTACTCAGAATAGATCTTTGAGGCATCAGCCATCAAACAGCGCTGAACTGGCACAAACTGTTTTCTGGGAGTAGATATTGCCAAATGAATTGATACTCGGCATAGCCAGCAAGACTTCCAAACACATCTCTGCAATCTATACCTTTCCCATCAGTCTTTGAATTTAGAGGCAAACATTTGAAACAGATTAAGAAAGGAAGACTACCAAACAAAAAAGGATGTGATCATTACTCCTTTATTTTTTTGAGATGCCTTTCTCACAATACCATCATTCAGAGTCACTTCTAACCCATGTTTTATTTATCTGATACCTCCCTGGGAGGATCCTTGTTCTATACAATTTATATAGCACTGAATTATTTAGTTTATTATTAATTTGCTGTGTCATTTTAGAGTGTACTTAAGACTTCTCTTACAAATATTAGTATAAGGTGTACAAAAACAGTGGACGTGGCAGAAAAATGGATTAGTATGCAATGGGTAGTTGGTGAGTTGATTAATTGCTACAGTTCTTGTGGTCCAACAGCACTTCCCTGTGGGAAATAAAAATGCAGAGAGCCAGTTCTCCCACCTCGACTCTGTTCAGTCCATGGCAGACAAGCTGCCTCAATTTCCCTCTCAAACAGAGCCATGCTCCCTGCTTCTCAGCATTACTGTCACCATGGCTGAGCTTCCTCCACATTTTGGATCAGAACAAAAGGTAGGTGAGAGTTACGTATGGAAAAAGTTGCAACTAAAATGAAAAAGGAGGCATTAAAATGGCTATTTTTAGCATGCCCTACTCTCAGACACTATTCACGGCAGGTGAAGAGGAGAAACAGAACTTCCCTTACGTTGAGAGCAGGGCTGTACTTGCAGAGGATGAAGAATGATAATCCAAGGGTAAAGTAAATGTGAAATGATGACAGCAGCTCGTCCTTGGTTGCAAATGTAACTAAGATGCTTTCTCTGAAGCTCTGGCTGCATGTGGTCTCCTGTAGGGTGTATTTTTATACTGCAGTCACAGCCTGACTGCAGCCTGTGCAGACAGAGCCTCAAATCCACCAGGGGAGATACTGCCACTGATATGGAGCTCACTCAGTGTGTGCCCAGCACTGAGCTTGGGGCAGCCCCCAGCACCTGCTGAGCTCCACACTGCCATGGGTGCTGGCAGCAGTGGCACAGCTCAGTGAGCCTGGGATACCTGTGGAAGCCACTCTCTCCCAGCTACTAATGCTGTGTAATTTCTGAACAATCCCCACTGGTCACAGGGTTCACAGGTGTTTTCTCTGGCTTGAAGAGTAAAATGTATGACTACTGCAAGTAACGTTTGCTGTGGTATAAAGTGGATCTCCAAGCATTTACAAAGGAAACAAAAATCATCACCCCTGTTTTAAAGGTGGGAAATGGAGTGACAGAGTCATCAGGTGACTGTCCACAGCAAGAAACAAGCCAGTGGCAAGAGTCAGTGCTGGAAGCCAACTCCATTGCAAGGCAGCTGACCAGGGTTCCCCTCCCAAGTCCATGCATCAGAACACACCAATTCACCAGCTCTGAAAACACCCTTATGACATCTCTAAAAAGACCTGAGAAACCAATTTGCAGGTATCTGCCAAGACAGATGCCAAACTGAGAAGAAGCCTAATTCAGTATTGCTGTTTAAAAATGTGAATTAGTTGAATTACAGGCTCCAAAGCTTTTGCTGAAAGCAAGACCAGGCAAATGGTTGCACTTCATTATAGATGTGGATTCCATAAACCTAGAACTGATGGCTTCCATATTTTTTTTTTGCAGTGTGGCAATTCTGAACAAAATCATAAACAAAAAGTCAAAAGCTTTTCCAAGAGAAGAGTGATCCTTCAATCTGCAGAGAAATTTCAGAGGATGAAGATGGTAACTCATCTAGATCAGCACTTAGAGCACTCAATCTCCTCTTCCAGTTACTGTCTCTTAAACCCATTGAGAGCTTTTATTGATAACAAATAACTGAGGGAGCAAAGTACCTTCTGAAAATCATCCCTCTCCTTACTATCCTGCTCTCTTGCCCTGCCTCTCCTCCTTATGATCCATACTGAACACACATGTTGCATCTTGCAATGGGACTTTAAGTGCTTCCAGACAGGTGCTCCAGTGGATAAAAAATCTTGTGCTGCTCTGAAAAGACTGTATTTGAAAGAAGGCAGAATCAACCACACCTGTCTTCTAACACCTCTACAGTACCATCAATGTCCTCTTCAGTGTCACACAGTGCTGATTGCTTCACTCATCTTAGCAACCATGTACACAACACACAATTGCTCCTGCAATGAGCACAGACATGGCAACTGTGCTGCTCTCAGTAAAAGAGGGGACCAAGCAGCCCTGGATTACAGCACAGTGGTTACTTATACTGTGCCAGCTTGCTGAATGTCCCAGGAGAGGCTGCAGGGCCAGCTCAGGAGAGGCACCACCTTCCCTGTGTTCCAGGGTCTCTCTGTTCCCTCTGCAGCTCTTCAATGGACTAGAATCTGCTAACAGAATATTGCTAAAGGGAAGCAGTATTTATCTCATGAACAGTTTTAAATATAATTTAAAAGAAACCTTTATAGGAAAGTTTGAACTATGGGATAAAAGGTAAAGAAATAGTAAAATGGCCAAATTAACACCAGTGGCCAAAGTAACATTAACACATCTGCTGCATGGGCTGTGCACATTAAAGCTTTTTAAGCAGTAAAATCATTGTAAAATGGACAGTTCCTGTCTCACCTTCTATTTAGTTAGCTGATATTCAAAATAAGAACTACTCACAGGCCTGAAGTGTATTGCAAAATGACCAAAAAAAAAAAAAAAAAATGAAGGAGCGAACCTTAATATTGTAGCCAAAAGTCAATAAAATAACTACTACTGAGCTAACCTAAATCCTGCCCCTTTGCCAAGTACTAGCACCAGCAGAAACAGTTTATGATCATCAGAGTGCTTTCATATCATTTATAGATTATTTTAAATATATGTGAGAAAAAAAATCTTCAGCTGGTTTGAACAGAATTCTAGAAAGCTCAGATTACTTCCCAGAAACCCTGACTCAACCTCCTGTTCTTCTCCAGATTTTCTTTGCAGTTTTGCTTTTCAGATTTTGCAGACTTGTTATGGCCCAGTTCCCTGTTAGCACCACTGGAGGTAGACACCAGGACCTGAGCCTCTCTGGGAATCTTACTGGATACTCCTCTATACTTTGGGAAGTAAACAGCATGAGTGTGGCTTTTCTTATTTAACAAGATGTTACCTTTTTAGTTAGAATTATTTGTTAGACAGTATTTATTTTACTGAAGGCTTGGAGAACGGGTCCTGTGAGGAGGGGCTGAGGGGAGACCTTACTGCTTTCTACAAGTACCTGAAAGGATGCTGTAGAGAGTGGCAAGGAGAGCATTAAACCAGCAACTTTGCCATTCATCCTTTGTGGGCTGTTACCCACATTTCTTGCAGGCATGTAGGACAGATACAAAAGGGCATCTTCCAGGGATGGCTGGAATGGCAGCAGCTATGACTGCCATGCATTTCACGCTGAGTCTGGTAGATGTGCTCAGACTACATGGCCCTTAAAAGACTCAGGTTTGGGGCTACCTATCCTGTGAATCCCAGATGGCCTTGGGCAGTAGATAAATGATGATGTTCTTATCTATTCAGCCCAGTGGTGGTGCCCCTAGGCAGCTGCAGGAGCAGAAGATGCTTATGTAAGATGTTTTTGAGGAGTATAGAAATGCCTAAAGTCTTAAAAAGCAGAAATTGCTGTAGAAGTCATGATTTTTAACTCAGGCAGTTAACTTCTGACAAGGAATGGGCTTCACCTCCTGTGATTTCAGCCATCTATAAATTACACAACTAACTGTGCAGGATTTCTCCCTTTTCAAAGGAAAGGCACCTACACACAGTTTATGTTACCTGCCTTCCAGTGGGTACCCATATGCTCTTAGTGCCAGACTGGGTTCTGTGGCCTCCAGTTGCCATTCCAGAAGGACAATGGTTTTGGCAGGTTGTGTGTCCTAGCTGACACATCCATGGAGATGACATCAGACTGGTTTTAACTCAAATCTGGTTTCATGAGCCATGTTAGGGTTGGAAACAATTTAAATGCACTCTAAAGATTACCTTTCTTTTCACTTTCCTCTGAAATGTGAACCAAAGCACAGCACATGGAAACAACCAGAAGATTTGCTTCCAAAGTGTACTCCTGACACAAATTTCATACTGCTGCAGATGTACCCTTGGATATCTGAGGGCATCTTTACTGGTAGAAGCACCCACATTCAGGCAAATTAATTCTGCTCTTATCTTTGGAGAGGATGAATCTGCCTCTGGAGGTAATTATCTCTCTCCATTGACCACAGCAGCCTGGGCAACTGGTTTAAGCTAGATACCTAATGTTATATGGCAAGCCAGGTGAGCTGAATCTTCTAGTTCAATAAATACAAAGAAGAACATTTA
Source organism: Corythornis vintsioides (assembly GCA_025447755.1). Taxonomy (NCBI): domain Eukaryota; kingdom Metazoa; phylum Chordata; class Aves; order Coraciiformes; family Alcedinidae; genus Corythornis; species Corythornis vintsioides. The sequence goes on along the minus strand of JAOEGS010001288.1, from coordinate 34,888 downwards.
TAACACTACTACATACATCAGAGGAAAGGTGATGGAAGAGGAATTCTGCAGAGCAGAGCAGCAGAGACCTTTGGGGGAAAGACAAGAAATAAGGAAGTGAAGAAAGACAACAGGAGCTGAGCTGTCAGTTTGACCTGGATGTCAGCACAGATAAAAGCAGCAAGTGAGAGAATATACCACTGGTGCAGACTGAGAATGTCTTTGTAACATCAAAAGACCAGTGAAGAAAAAAAGTCAACATTCCCTGAATTCTTTCCAGTTTTACTGTCTCCCCATTCCTAATTTTCATGATGCAAGAAAGTGGTGTTAGGAGAAAGAAACCAAGAGAGATCTTTTCTATTGCCTGGCCTGCTTTATGTTACGTTGAAGTCCAAGTAGCATGAGAGCTCTGATCACTGTTCTGTTGACCAAAACTAACTAACTCAATAAAACATATCATCAAGGAAAAATAATTATGGCCATCAACAATCATATTCAGCAGCCCTGATGATTCAGAATTGTCCACACAATGAAGTCATACTGAGACAAGATGGTTTGTTTCCCAAAGGAGAACACCATCAGAAATGACTATTAAAATAGCATGTAGAAAACAATATCCTTCATCTTAATTGCTACTTAATTAAGGTAGCAGAAATAGCCATGCAACCAACACATGACAAATGTGAGCATTATGCATGGGCACACTGAGATGTTACATCATCACCAAGTGCCAAGTTGGCCTGTGGGAGACTGAGAGATGACTGCAGGGACAGCAGTGATCCTGAGCAGATAGAAGGGTGAATGTCCTTCACCCCAGTACTTCCAGGATCTTCTAGTAAAGAAGTGGAAATTGCCAAATGTAATGATGTAGCCAGGCTTAACTAGACATGATGGTGCTGGTGCAACCAGGAACAGCTAAATATATCATGCTTCTTCAAGTAAGCAAGATGTTAGGATAAATATGTTCTTCCTGCAATCAAAAGGCTTTCATACCTTAAAAACCACCAAGAAGAAACCCTGATTCCATTGCAATCAGCAGCAATATCCTTGGAAACAAAGTAGGTCAGGATTCTAGTTTTCCAATTTGTAGCTGTACTTCTTTTTCAGGTAACACCTGAAATAGCACCAGCTGGATTCAGAAACTTAATGGCTGGTTTTTACTGTGAAGAGGAGAGGCCTTGGCAGAGGCCTATTTTATAGCTGGTTTGTACTCTTTTATGGTGCTCTCATAAAGAAAGCAGCATTAACAACCAGCAAAGAGACTGCAACAGGACCAGAAAGCCATGGCAGTGCTGACTGTGCTGCTCAGAGAAGGTGCTGAAGCAGGAAGAGAGTCAATGTCTGTGAGATGTACTGGAAAGTGGATTATTAAACCTCATGAGGCCAAATTCTCTTAAAAATCATCCCCACAAGTCAAAGATGATCCTTTAAAGATGTACTATAGAGGTTTGAATTTAGCTAGACTTTTCTCCACTACAAAACCAATTATTAATGTAGCATAAGCAAAGCAAACCAGATTTGGTTTAGAACAGTGTGGAGTTAAATAGCATTAATAGCTTTTGTTATAGACTATGTAATGTGCTTGAGTGTATGCATCAAGGCTTAGCTGTAAGCTCAGCTTAAAGAGCTGCATTTCTTCCTGGTTTCATGTCTCACTCTCCCTGCACCCCTTCCAGAGAACTCTGCTGCATATAGGTGGAGAGAAGGCTGGAGAGAGAGGCTAAATCAATTCTGCCTTTGATAAATATCATATTGTGTACCCAGCTCTACAGGACAGTCTATAAGGTAATGGTGTATGTGATGGAGTTGGAGAGTTGGGTGAGGAAAAATCAATTTTGCCTTTTATAAATATCATAATGTGTACCCAGCTCTACAGGACAGTCTATAAGGTAATGGTGTATGTGATGGAGCTGGAGAGTTGGGTGAGGGATGTTTGAGGCTGACTGCTTATAATAACAGAGGCACCAAAAATCTTGGTCCTATTTTATTCCCCTCAACACTGCCCTGAACCAACACAGCAAATCTCAATTACCTGGGACCTGACACAGCCAGTGTTTGCTGACTTTGTGAGGACACACCACTCATGTCTCTAGTTTGTGTTTGGAGAGGAGGTGGGGAGGTGAGTTCTGAAGACTGTGGGGAATCACAGCCTTTCTTACCCATGGGAGAGTGAAAAACTAAAAACCAGTGATGTCTACAACATATTTAAATATGCCACAATAGGTCACACTCATCAGCTGGATTTAAAGTAGGAAAGCAGGAGCAGAAATGGAGGGGTTTATCTTGGTGGTATTCCAATTTATAGCCAGTGTTTTAATTATTGCATGTTCTCATTAGCATATGTTCTAAATGACAGCAAATGTAGAAGATGGAGTCCTGTTTGTGTGGTGTGTGCCTGTACTTGAAAGTTCAGATTCCTATGTCAGGGAGGCTGGAAACAGTCCAAGCACTGCACCTAGGGAGCTCCTCCTGAAAAACAGTGGTGAGTATTCTGTAGTAAGGAGGGGTGCCCCCCTGTTGTGCCTCTCAAGGGCAGGTATATAGGTACACATAAGGTCAGGTACCTATGTCAAAAAACAGAAAGAAAAGGAGAAATGGACCAAGCCATGCTCTAAAATACAACCATCCTCTGAGTCATTCAGTGAATTCAATATATGATTTTTTTTTTTCCTTTTTAGCCCTTGAGGCAGAGGAAATTCCTTCCAGTGTGCTTTACAAAATGCCAACTGGGCCATTAATGATGAACAAATAAATAACACTGTCTCCAGCAGCTGTCTTTCTTCCTATGAAGTCACTCCCTCTCACACTGTAAATCTGCCACTTTACTTCTGATGGCAGTTTGGATAAATGAGGTCACATATGAATTTTAGAGGTTAGCTTGAGGTGAACGAGTGAAAATGCTGCCATGAAATCTAAGACCTGTGGGTATACCTGTGACAACCTGGAACTTAAGATCACTTACTGCTCCAAGTCCTCAGGGTTTCGAGGTACAATTCACACAAGCCCCAAATAAAGCAATAAAAGATGCTACCTAGTATGACTTTTTCCCCACCCATTGTGATGTACACTTTAAAAATGTTTGTTTTTCATCTATTATTTAATAAGCTAGTACAATCTTTACTACTGTTCAGGGAGCTGTTGTTAGACAAATAGGTTTTTGTTGTCATTTTATCTTTCCGTTTTTTTTTCTGAAGCAAATGGAGTCTCTTCATGCCATTAACCAAAGTGACTTGTAAACAAAGAGGCAATTTAACAGCATCCCCACAGCATAACGTTCCTACTTAACCCTTTGAAGACTGGCTAATGTGAAAACTCAGAAAATCAAAGAGATCTTCCTCTGCTAGAGTCTAGTAAATAATCTGGTCTTTTTACAGATGTTTAATTGCCTTTTTTTTTTAACAATTACATTATTCAAGAATATAATCCCAAAGGCAAGGAGCCTTTCCCATAGTCTTCCATCCAGCCTGCACCTCTGATTGATTTCTCTGCTTTACATAACATTCATTTAGTGGAAGTGAATGATGAGCATTGTCAGAACTGCAGTGTAAACCAGAGCATTTCCAGGAAAGGAACTAAGCTGTAACATCAAAGGAATTTGTGGAGTGCAGTGGCTGCTCTGGAGAACAAGGGGGCTATTGGCATTCCCTGTTTATGTTACAAAATATACATTCATTCTGATTAAATTGCCTGCTGCAAAATTTACCCCTGTCACGGTTCAGTGTGTTAGTGACCTGCCCATCAGCTCATCCCACACCCCCAGACTAGCACAGGGTTTTGTTGTAAGGAAGATAAAAGTGCCACATAATTCATTCTGCTCTCTGTCAGAGCATTTAATGTGTGCAGAAAGATTAAATTTGGGAGCGAGGTAAGGAGGAAACAAGGTTCTGAGCTTGCCCCAAGGCCATCCCAGCTCCTCTCTGCTCGCCTGGCAAACTTACTATAATTACTCTTTTTTCTAGAGTAAGTATATTTTTTGCCCTTTTCAGCAAAGCCACTTATATTTTAAGTTACTGCTCTTGCCAGACTTGTCCAAGCCAGAAGCCACAGCCAGTCATGCCAGTGTTCATGAAAAATCACATGCACAAGCATCATTCCTATCATTTGTTTACACTTCATGTGATAATAATACATTTTTACATTAAATAAGGGACTAAAAACAGAAGTGACATCACCAGGTATTATTTTTTTACCTACTAATCATCAGAATAATGGCAAACACACTGTTTGAGGCAGTTCTTTAAAGCAAACAGAAATGCTCCTGCTGCCTCTGTAGCAGTGTTCTGACTTTTTTTCCTTCCCTTTTTTTTTTGTGGAACATGATGCTATATGAACTCACTCATTTGCTGTGTCCTTATTCTGCTGATGTGCATTAATGACAGCACTTAAAGAAGAAAGAACTTTCATATCCATTTGTTCAATGAGTTGTCTAATTAGCAACAGGTATGTATAGTCTACCAAGAGGAAAAAGTTTCTACACATAATTAATTCTTATTGTCCACTGTTAATTTTACCATTTCTAAATATAGCATGGTCCTCCTCTACAGTTCACTAGCTAGATCTGAGCTCACCTAGTTTGCTTGCCTTCAACTAGCAAAAAGCTCAAACAGCAGTGTTAGGACAAGAGGCAATGGGAGTCAGCTGGAGCACAAGAGGTTTAGGGTAATCACAGGGAAAAACTTGTTCCCAGTGAGGGTGCCAGAGCCTGGCAGGGGCTGCCCAGGGGAGTTGTGGTGTCTCCTGCTCTGGAGATATTCCAAACCTGCCTGGATCTGTTCCTGGGTGACCTGATCCAGGTGCCCCTGCTCTGGCAGGGGTTGGACTAGATGATCTTCCCAGGTCCCTTCCAGCCCCCATCACTCTATGCTCTCTAACTCTGCCAGATAAGGAAGGAAGAGCCCATTGATTGTGCCCCTTTCCCATAAGCACCAGAGCAGCAGCAAAGCCTTTGTTTCAAGAGAAGAAATACCTTGAAATGCTGCCATTGAAGGGCTAAGAAGTACAGGTACTTATCTTAAAAAATAACACACCTCAATGTGAATCAGTAATGCAGGGATTGCCACCAGCTCTCAGCAGCCTCAACAGCCAGAACACTCCTGCTGGTTTAATGAGGAGTGCAATGCTCCATTCCACCATACAAACCATTTTCCCACCCAGTTAAATACAGCTATTAGAAAGAGAAGAAATGAGACTCACTCAATGAAGTAGACTTCCCCCTTTTCTGTATAAGCCATTTCCCAGTTATCAGGCAGTGGGCCCAAGTCCTCATTCTCTTCAGGTTTAGGCTGCTTTGTTACATCCATATCCTCCTTTGCTTCCTCAGGCTGAGTATATCCTGGTGCAGGACAAGGCTGGCTGGAAGATACCTCACCAGAGACACCTGTGCTCTTCTCTTCATGTTCACTTGATTCTACAAAAAAAGAGAAAGGACAGGTTTTGGATATCCAAGGTAATGGTGAAGAGCTTATCAGGTGCAAGTCTCCAAGGAATACTATGAACTCCTGAAATAGAGCAAAGCTTTGTGTTGGGTTTACACTAGGGGCCTCTGATGATGCATTTTATCTGCAATGCAATAAAAGAAAATAAAGCAATGAAACCAAACTGAAACAAGAAACTAATAAAGAGCTAAGGAAGAAGCCAAAGAGTTCTGTCTCAGTCTGTCCCAGGAGTCCTTCCAGACCAGCAGTTAGCAGAAGGCAGAAGGCAGCTTCATATCCAGCAGCACTGCTGTCTTGTGTCTCAACTTCATCAACTTTTCAGACTATACACACATCAGGCAACTGCCCTTTACCTATAGCCATACATCAAAGAAATCAATGATAGCCATCAACTTACAGCATTATATTAACTGTACAGAAAGTGGTTGTGATTTCATTGCCAATATAATCTGTGGGAGGTTTTGTTTCCCACAGTCAGTGTCAAATGCTTCCTGTACCCAATGTGGTTGAGTCCACCTGGGACCAGGAATATATTCTGGAAGGAGTCTTCCTTTCCCATGGCTTTTTCAGTACTTCATCTTTTACTTCTGATTGTATTTACTTTCCATCAAGTCTGAAATTAAAAAATGTGGTGTCCAGCAGTATCTGCACCCCTATCAGTTCCCACACACTGTCACTAAACAAGTAGACTTGTCACGTGTTCTGAACATGAACATAAGAAAACCACGAAGAAAAAGCTCAACAAGCCACCCCAAAACAGACAAATAGTGACCCCTGGGTGTAATACTGTCCTTGTCTGAAAACAAATGTGTTTTTAAAAGAAGCCAACAATGTATTCTAGAAGATACACTGGAACTATGCAGATACTTGTGTGGAACATGTAGAAGGTGGAAGACAACTTGAGGGAAATAATCTAATTTGTGATTCTTAGCACAGGAAGAAAGAAGATCAATAAAAAGAACCCAAACCCACAAAACAACATGGGCTTTAAAACTCCAGATTTTAATAAACTCCCAGAATGAATAAATGTGATGTTATGGCAGACAGGGGTAAGGCAAAAGGTGCTCAGGAGAGATTGTAAAGATTAAATAACTAGTATTAAGAATGGAAGCACATTTTTTTCTAATGAAAAAGAAAATGACTAAGTATAATCAGAGGTCATTTTGATTAAGCTATGACTTTTCAAGGGTGTGCTTCTTGAGATTGAACTGTACAAAAGGTGAAAACTTGATTAAATTGTGAAGGACAAACACAGAAAAACAACATGGGCTTGTAAGAGCAGAGCAGAATGGCCAGCCTAGAGAAGTGATGCAATGAGGGACTGCAGAGGTGACAGGAGAGCTTTCAGTAAGTGCATCAAGGAGCAGGCACAGCAGACTCAGTGCTCGGCGTGGGGAGGGAAGCCAGCAGGGTATGAGGTGTGCAGGGACCCAGGCAGTTGGTGCTGGTTTTGCCTCAGACACCACTGCAAGAAGATTACCTGTGATTCAGTGTCTAACGTCATTAACATCAGCAGTGGGGCTACAGAAGGTGGAGAGAGTGGGCAGAGAGCAGGTCAGGTCAAACTCAATGGGCAGAGCCTGATGAAATCAAACTACCCAGGGAACCAAAGATGCAGCCTCATGCCAAGTAATGGCTGCACCTCTGAGACTTCATGGAGGAAAACACTTGGAAAGAACAGGCACAATCCTGGTTCCAGCAAAGTTTAAGGTTTAAGGTTTTATTTAGAATTTTTTATATTCCTAATTTTTTATATTCCTAATTTTCGAGGATTTAAATTCCCTCTGAAATAATTTTCTCAGTTGGGTCTTTATGTGGTGGTGGGGTTTTTTTGTAAGAAAGGAGGAGGGAGACCCATGAAACTGTAAATTCACACCTTTCTATTTTTAATTCCTACAAGGATGTTGGGACCAGCAATCAAACCACCTACATATAAGCTCTTCAAAGGTGATGTATAATTGTCAAGATTTTTCAGGAAGAGATTGTACCAAAGTAATCTTATTTCTCTTCATGACAGTAACAGGTGCTGCTCAGGGAGAAATGCTAGAAACAGCTTTCATGATCTTAAAAAACATGCTGTAGACACTGAATCACACAGCCTTCTAGCATAGTGTGGAAAGCCAACAGACCCAGTCCTGAACAGGGTGATGGTCACACTTCTACTCAAGCTGCTCAGTCTTAACCCACACTTGAACTACAGGGTATTACAATCCTCTTCTGCTGTTTGAAAATGGGAATCTGTCTGTGGGAACACAGGAATTAGCAAGACATAAAAGTCTTGTTTAGTTGCATCTCACACAGAGCAGTAGGATCACAGGGGAGCTGAAGACCCCTGTCTTTAGAAGGAAGGTTTAATCAGGAGTGCTGCACCAAGTTTCATCCATTTCCAGTAAAGGAAGATGGGAAACAGTTCAGAGGAGAGAAAAAAAAATATATTGAAAGCAAGAAATGTGTGAAAACCAGGTGGTTTATTCTTGAGGAGAAAAGACTCACAGATAGGGGAAGCATTTGCAGATGCACAGAGGGTGTTTGGTCTCCATTTTCCCCCAGAATGGGACAATGCAACTGCTGAGAAACTATTTAGGTTTTTTGTTCTTATCTCTGCCAAGCAAATACAAGTTCTTATGGGTCTCAAGCCCCATGGACAAAAGTGTGAGTTGTATTTCTGAGGCTCAGATGTGGTGACATTGCCATGTCTTTACCGTGTCAGCGGTCTTCTTACTCAACATCTTGTTTTCAACAGGTTCAGTAACTATATTAACAAATCCTAGCCATCATGATGGCAGAAAAAAAGTTAAAATTAAGCCTTGAGGATCTGAAGAACTATTCTGAGCTTGTCTTATTCTTGAAATATTCTTGAGCTTGAGATTGCCATCAAAATACAGCTGCGAAAAAATGAACCTGATGCTTATTTAACAACTTTCAAATATAATTATTTTAAAGCCCATCTCATGAATTATTAATTACTGGATCATTATCTTTTAATAGTTTAATAATGGGGAAGGTATCACGATGACTACAATCCAAGCAATTAAGGTAGAATTGCTTAATGCCATTTAATAACATTAAGTTCTACACAATGGACAGCCCAGTCACACTTACCTAAAACACAGCCCCGTGGTGCCATCTTATCTGTGTTTTATGTGTCTATCATTCATGTGCTCCAGGTAAGGCAGATGTCATACTGCTGCCTTTCTGCTAATATATATTCATATTTAGTACTTGATTTGATAAAAAAAATAAAAACTCAAACCTAAAAAACAGGAGTTTGGGTTTAAATCTAGCAGAGACATGAAGATGATTAGGGGAGTGGAGCATCTCCCTGCTGAGGAGAGGCTGAGGAGCTGGGATCTGGAGCTGGGAGGAGACTGAGGGGGGAGCTCATGATGGTTATCAGTCTGTACAGGGTGAGTGTCAGGGGATGGAGCCAGGCTCTGCTCAGGGACATCCAGTGACAGGACAAGGGGCAGTGGCTGCAGCTGGAACATGGGAGGCTCCATGGAAACATGAGGAGAAACTTGTTCCAGTGAGGGTGCCAGAGCCTGGCACAGGCTGCCCAGGGGGGTTGTGGAGTCTCCTGCTCTGGAGATGTTCCAAACCCAACTGGTCATGTTCCTGTGTGACCTGATCCAGATGATCCTTCTCTGGCACGGGGGCTGGACTCAGTGATCAAAGGTCCCTTCCAACCACTAATGTTCTGTGATTCTGTGACTTCAGTGTAGAAATGAAGTTTGAAATACTACAGCAACACACTGTGAGCACAGATACTATCTTCAGACATTGTATGATATAAAAAAAAATCCTAAAATTTTACCATAATATGAGACCAGAAGTATTTTTGTCACTAAAAAACATATCAACTGACTTGATGTCAAGTGCAATAGTCTGCTAGAGCTGTTGTCTCTCTACAAAACAGATTCCACGGTGGAGCTTTCCAAAGCAGTTTAGCACAACATCTTAAGAGTGAGAGTCCTGGGAAGTGACAGAATAGGCACCAGGAAAGCACCAGCAAGAGATTGCTCGTGTTGAGCACAAAGAACTTTGAGAACAAGATAATGTGTATGTTAAAAATATCCACTTATCATTACATACTGTAAGTTCACCTCTGTAGTACTCCAACTTCAATTACCAGCAGTTAAATTACTCCTGGTTGGTGTGACATATTCTCTATACAGCTCTTAGACAACATGGTGACCATTGTGAAAAAAAACCCAACTGGTATTTCTGTTGTAATAGTCTCAGAATTTCAACCTTCATCGATGCTATTGCTTGCACTTAAAATAGTTTCTATTATTTACAGTCTAACTCTTGAAATTTGCCATCTAAACAGGTAAGAGGACCTTGTCACTTTATTTTAATGATGCAGATTATTCATTCAGTGAAGCTGAAAAATGTATCCTTCTCTTCCAAAAGATCCAACTCAGATGGCCTAAGCAATAGCAGAGAGAACAAACTGAAGGAAATATTAAATAGTAATTTATGGAGTGGTTTTAGCAGTTCTTAAATAAAATATTGCAGCTTTTTATACCCTTGTATATGTCTAATTTGTTAAATTCTGCACAGGAAACAGTCCTTTCACTTTAAATAACTGTTGGATACAAGAGTAGTTTAACTCATGTTTGCTGAGCTATATGTATCTATTTTCTTAAGAAAATATCACTCTGCAGCCTTGGATTTGATATTTACAAAAATATTGATGGATACCACTTTTGATTGTTTTGTTTTGTTGGGGTTTTTTTAAATCAATCCCATGGATCTAGGATGCCACGTGTTATTTTCATGCCCCTGGCTGTCTTTGTTGTGCAATGATAACAGAATAAGCTCAACCTGTTGCCTGGGACAACGGTGATTGATGGCACTGGGACTCCAGCCTTGTGCTTCATTATCAACCTCAGGCTGGTATGATCATTTTAAAACTTTATGTCATGTCTTATCCCTCAATTAATTTGAGCCTGCCAGAACTTCCATTCTCTGGGTGCAACTTATCATTGCTCGAGTAATGCCAGAATAATGCACATACATAAGCATTCTTTCCATGTTAAGAGTGTTTTTCTCTGGAGTTTGGATGAAAAATAATTCATCAGTCAGAAGTGTGAAGTAAGTATGACATGACCAACACAGTGTCAAATCCTGATGCTGGTTTTGAAGAAGACTGACACTTCTCTGAGACACAAACAGCAGCAGCAGTGAAAACAATGTTTGACAAGCAGCTCACAGTTTGACCAAAACTCTTCTGACCTCTTTTGTCAAAGCATCCTTTCTGCAGCAATCTTTCACTTCAGTGCAGTGTCACAGAATCACTGACTGGCTGGGGTTGGGAGAAACCTTAAAGGTCATCTAGTTCCAACCCTCCTGCTGTGGGCAGGGACATCTTCACTAGACACTACTCCAGGTTGCTCAAAGCCACAGCCAACTTGGCCTTGTTTTTTTTGTGGTTGGTTGTTCTCCTTTGGAAGGTAGAGCTCTTTATAAAGCTAAGGAGGAGCTCAGTGAGTCCCCTCCAGTGAAAGGCAGAGAGGAACCTCAGCAGGCAAAGTCCAGTAATGGGGGCAACTGCATTACATGTGAGGAACAGACCTGGCCATCCTAGATAATCTGTGGATTGTCTCTCATATGCTGCTTGGAATTAGTAGGGATCTTTAATTCAACTGAGTCACCTAGACTCCTGTATATCTGTAGGAAGAGTTAAGTGTTCTAGACTGTAGAGGTGATCCCCTAAAATGGGTATCTAAAGCACCTATGGTCTCTTACTGTTTGGAATTGCCTCTTTCTCCATATTTCATATAAAGAAAGCAGAGACAAATAGCTCAAGAAAAAAAGTACAGCAATTAGTCATATAATTTAGTAATGTTGGATGAGATAAATACCATCTCCTAATTCATACTATTTTGACCTGATCTAGGATGAAGGACTGAGAGTGCTCCATTCTACAATGACCAAAAGCCCAGTTTTGAAGAACTGAGGAGCATTCCTGCTTGGTTTGGGTGGAAGGGCAGGTGACAAGAAACAGAAAGAATCAACACATTGAGCAGCACATATTAACAAGAAGATAATTTTGGATCATGGCTGAAGATCTCCAGTCCACACACAACTGTGTTAGGGAAACCTATTGGCCTGTGAAGCAAGGTGTGTGGAGGTGGATTAATGAAAAATTGCTTGCTATTAATAAAGATCAACAGATGCACAGATTATTTTGACAGGCACCGAAAAGTGGTCTGAAAAAGAACACCAAAAGCACAAAGACCTGTGCAACTACAAATGTCACTTACTGGTCTGATAAAGATGGGGTTATTTTCTTCAGAATCTGAAGATCTGATTCAAATTTGTTACCATTTCAATCTAGCAGTGCTAGGTGTTAGAGCAATCCTTTGAGTTGCCAGACTGATGTCTTTGGCAGTTAATGAGCTGTTAAGTTGCTGAACATCTCTGAAAAATGTATCAAAGTTTGGGCTGTCCCAAGAGAGCTGCATTTAACAAAAGACTCCCATTAGAAGTGAACTATTTAATATAGAAAATGCTTCCTAAAAGAACTGGAAATAACAAATATCCTACCTTCATTGCTTCTTTATAAAAACTATACTGCTCCCTCCACCAAGACTTTAGTAAAATTACCCTTCTGGGTTCCTGACTGATTGTTCAAGGACACAATCTAAAAGGCACACACATGTTATAGGTAGCTGAGACTCTGCCAGCTCCCAGAGAAAATGACTCCAGTAAGAGGGTCTGTGGGAGCTGCACTGCCCAACAAAGGCAACACAGCATGGACGTACAGAGCTGCTTTGCTACAGCCCCTGAACTGAACAACAAACCCCTGCTTATGAAACCAGGAGAGCCCACACAGGCACTGCTTGTTCTGCTGGCCACACCTCCAGGAGTGACTCTGTGGGGTGAGAGGGGAGGAGGGTGGCTGTCAGACCACGCTCAGGGGTTCCATGTTGTGGCACAGCATGTGCCAGTGCCCCTTGGTTGGGCACTGCAGAGTCATCACTCAGCAGAGTCTGCCTGCAAGGAGCTAATTACAGGTGTACAGTGCCAGGGGAAAAAATGCTGCCTTTTGATCCACACACTGCCCTGGAAATTGCTCCTCAGTAATGGTCATTTTGTGGCACCTTTCAAATAACTGCCATGAACGATCTTTCTACTGATTTCTACAGCACACAGCAGAGATCAAATCCTGCCTTTGCCTCTTTGGCTGTGGAAGTATCCTGGCAACAGAGCCAGTGCTGATGTAAGGGGTTCTGGCTCCATCCTTGCCTGCCTAGCTGTGTAGGAAAAGCAGGAGCAGCAGGGCAGGGACAAGAGGGGCAATGCTAGGTGGAGCAAGGGTACAGCATGTGATGGCAATGGCCAGGGAGAAATGCTGCAGCCCTCTGGCAATCCAAGAGGGGAGAACAAGATCCATTCTCACCCCTTCACTCCTTGCCATCCCCTGGCACATGGACTCTGCACAGGGATTTGCCCTTACATGTGGTGTTAGACGACAACTCCAGGAAAGCAGGTGGCAAGTATGTCCTTGATGGGAAGATACTCAGTTTAATGTACTTTCTAAAGCAGTAGAAGAAATAAAAGTATATATAGAATCTGCAGTATGAAAATCCTTTTTGTGCTTTGAATTGGATTTGTAATGGATTTTTTGTTTCACATTAGCCTATACATTTCAAGAACTTGAAATATTCAATTTCATTTTCTCATCCATATTATTGTCACTACAGACTTACATGTTAATAATTTGTTTCTGAATTTCTACTTTCACCAAAAAGGATTCAGAGAGTTATTCCTCAGAGTTAGAGAAGTCTGAATTCTTTCATTTCCTACTTGAACAACAACAATATACAACTATTTATTAAATGCTGTTTCAGAATAAAAATTACTAAGTATTGCAAAATGATGACTTGCTGAACCACTGAAGGGGAAGCTGATTACCTGCTTGGGAAAGGCTGAAGTGCTATCACTCAGGATACCAGTGAGTATCTTGAGCTCCTCTTTTTCTGATGAACTATGATCCAAGGGATAAAACAACAACTGCCTTGTAGGACTAGACATCTGGAATCTTTCTCATCTTTATGCAGACTCTCAAGCACTAATGGAAAGGGTCCTTGCTGATAGTAGTGCCAGCTAAGTTTCATCAGCACTGCCTCAAAACTCGTTAGTATGGTCACTCTTCCACAATATTGCTGAGATTTCCTAACAATGCAGCAAAGTTCACACTGAATGCTCTCCTGAGTATCACCACTTGAGAACAAGCAGACCTGAAACAGTCCACACTCATTTGACCAAATCACAGCTCTCTAGACTCCCTCTACAGTCAATGGAGAGAAGTAAGCACTTGTGACTGAGCTCCTAACCTGGAAATCTAAACCAGGTCACATGAACTGTGTTCAGAAAGTAGGCATTGTTACCTTTCATCTATAAAGAGGGTTCAAAGGGAGTAGTTCAGACAGGTATCTTGAAGTTACTTAAGGGAGATGACTCCCTAGAATGGAGGTGAAGTAATTTGTTGTAGGCTTCAGAGAAATCCTGTTACTCAGGATTCCTGGCTTTCAGTCTAGCAAGCACATCCTTAGCTGAAAACATTTATTCTCTTTGCAGAAGGAGGCAAGTGAGGACTCTGAGACTAACAGAAATACAAAGTAAGAAGAAGAACCAACCTGGTGTTACTGTCACGTCGTTCCCATTGACCACAGGTCTTTCTTCCTCCTCCTCCTCTGGTGGTTCAATGCCTGTCTTCTCCATGTTGCTCACAGACTTGTTCCTCTTACGTTTCCCTTCAGCACCAGGAGTGGCACCTGGGAGGATCTGGTCAGTTACATTGACCAGCAGAGGAGCTGGTTCTGCTGGAGGCTTGGGCGTGCCGTAATAGTTGTCTGGGGAGGGAAGGGAAGAGAAGGAAGAACACATGGATTTGCAGAAATACACAGCCTGCTGCTTCTTTTGTCTTAGATTAATGACATTATGTGAGGCAGGATCTGGTCCATCAGCTAATACACTTCTTCAAGATGATTTCTGTGAGGTTAAATAGTCACCTTCCATGGAATGGTAATGAAAGGTCTTGTGGCAGCAGCAGTGCCCTAATCATGCTCAGTGTAAATACCACATGAACACTCCTGAAACACTGACAGGGTGAGTTACCAGTCCAATCCAAACACCTGCTAACAGGCAGCTTACCAGAGCTGTTACTTCAAACCATTATTGAGGACAAATGCATTTTGTCACATTTATGCCACAAAGGATGAGTTTCTGAAGGAACAAAGGGACCATCAAAGCCTTGGCTATTCACTGGGTTATGGCATTTTCTCTCCCGCTTAGAAAGCAAAGAATGGTTCAGAGATGCAGAGATTTGCAGGTTTCACAGTGCTGGCACTCTCTCATTTTTCATATTTGTCACTTTTTTTGCTATTCATGAGCTCCAGATATGGAGTAGTTAATGCTAATATATTTTCAAAGAAAGTTGAAACCTTCTGCTTTAGTTCTTAAAATTATCTCCAAGTACTATGAAAATCTGAGAGGAATTAAGGTGGCTGACAGATTACCCTCTATTTGTCTCTCATGAAATTTCTGGCAACTTCTTCTGAACCATCTAATTTCTGTCAGGATGATTAGATTAGATGAAACATGGTCTGATCTTATCTATCAATATCTGTCTGTTTGCATTTCTAGCACATCTGGTCTCCAAACTGATTTCTCAATTCCTATTGATAACTCAAATTTATCTTAAAAATATGGATTAAAAAATAAGTAAATAATATTAAGGGGAAAAACCCCACCAAAAAGCAAACAAGCTCTTTCTAGAAGCAAGCACAAAGCACAATGTAAGACACTGAGGCAAAACACAGTATTTATGCAGTTATCTTTTTCACCTGAAGTTGCATTTAAGGGCAGTAAAGACAATGCCTTACAAGTAGATTTTAGCAGTTAATATGGGAAACTAAAAATACTGCCCAGCTCTGAGAAACATTTCCAATTAATAGCACCTCTGTAAGCATATTGTTTTGCTGAAGGTATTTGTAGACTGTATGACCATTATTTAGCTCTTATGTCACAATTTAGGGCTCCTGTGTGACCAAATAGTAGCAACTGGCAACAACTATTCTAACCACATCTGAGTGTAACCCAAAGCTATAAATACATCTGCACAGTAAACCATCATAAGATGTATTTTCTAGGCAATATACAAATTACTACTAGCAGTGGCACTCCTCTGGGTCTTCCATGAATTACAGTGCTCAGCCACGTGGCCACCTCAATCCAGGGAGGCAACTGAGCAGCCCTGCAGCTGCTGGATACTCCAGGAATTTTTCACAGTGGTTTAGCAAATGGTATTCATCAGGTGTTGCTGCAATTCTAATACTCTAGAAAAATGGACTGTGCTAAATGGCCCTCAAACAGATTAGGGGCTGCAGAATGAAAAACTGCCTGGCTGAAGGTTTGCTTTTGATCTCCTGAGAAGGCAGCAGGTTTGGCACAGAGCAGGTGCCAGCAGGGCACTGAGCTGTGCCTGTGGATGGTGCCCTGCCCTCCCCGAGGCTGCAGGAGGACTCCAGGGCTCCAGCAGGGCAGCAGGATTTGGGGTGTAAGAGGGGAAGGGAAATGGACACTGATGCACTTGCAGAACTATACCTCCAGATGTGGACATCACAGCTGGTCACAGCAAACCTCTAGGCTCTAGTGCAGGGTGTTTTGAGAGTACCTGAAACCACACAGCCCTAAAGGCAGCTGGAAGGCTACTTCTGTACTTCCTTAGGAGTGTGCTACTTTATTGGTGAGGATACATGCCAGAAATACCATATATATTAAAAAATACTTTCCTCAATTAAAGAATTCCTCCCCAACCTAAGCCATTTCAACAGTCTGAAAGATAATCAGTACCACACATGCCATAAGCTGCACAAACCTTGTGAATTATGCACTGATTCCATATATATAAGCATACAAATCCCAACTTTATGGGACAAGTGTGATACCAACTGGGAAGCTAAAAGTGCACTACCTTGGCTCTTCTCCTCTGTTCTTATTTTGGCCATTGTCACACCAGACTGAGAGCAGTAGTAATTAGCAGTAATGCTAATATCCTGAAGAGATTTTTTAAATGAAAGACATGCTCAATTTCTTTTTGAATATTAAACACTTTTTCACTCTGAGACAAAAAATACTCTATGAATATGTCATGTCTGAAAATGTAAGAATCAAAACAGCACATGCAGAATTAGGACCCAATTCTACTACTCTTCTAGTTTCAAACTGAAAATGCAGTATAATGTCCAACTTTTCTCCTCTTAATGTAATTTTCTTCATAATCCACTAACCATTGATTTTAAAGTGAGACCTGCATTATTATTATTATCCATCCACTCATCTTATATTCAAATATATTAATAAGCAATACAAATACAAATCAGAAACTGGTCTACAGCTACTCACATAATCAATGCACATCAAAATGATGAAAAGAATCCATGCAGTTCCAAAGGAAGAAATACACAGGATGAGACCAGCCATTCCAATGAAGGAAAATCAGAATCAATGGAAACTGCATCTTCTATCAAAGAGAGTTCCTCAGGGTCTTGAAATTCCTTGCATAAGACTCAGAAATGAGCATTAGAGCTAATGGGAGACTCATAAAGCCTCAGCAATTGTCCTATCTAGGCATAATGGAGAAATTAAATGTTTAAACTCCATAACTTTTGTTGCAACAATGTTTGGAAAATCTCTGGTAACAACAGCAGCTTTTTGATCCTGCCTGAGCAAAACCAGAGCTCGTTCAAGATGTTACACTAATCATAAGGTAATTAAGTTCAGTTTACAAGAGGAGCACAAATAATTTCAATTGTGTTTAATTGAAAAAAACCAATTAATATAAAAATAAATAACTCTTCCTGAAAAAAAGAAACCATAAATCCCATGTTCATTGGCAGTCAAAAATCCCAGCAGTTGGGAGCTTTAAAAAAAGGAATGGAGCAGAAAATACCTTTATTGCACTACACAAAACCACATAGCACCCTCCCTTTTGTATACTGCCTGCTGTTCTAGTACTTGCCTCTCAAAAATGACATGGGGGATCTAAAGAAGGACAATTAAAGCTTGGAACTGCTTAAATTGATTTTGAGTTTTCAGCTTGGAAAGGGGACAACTGAAGGGGATGTGGCAGATATGTATAAAATCAAGAGAACCCTTGGAAAGTGCCTAGAAAATAAATGAATGGATGCTTGGCTTCTCACTACATGAGAACAAGAGGATGCCCAATGAAATTAGCAGGTTTAAAACAAGCAAAAGAAGTGTTTTGGGTGTTGTTTTTTTTTCACACAGCATAAAAGAATAGTGGCATTCACAGTCAGATGCTGCCAGTATGATAAATACAGTCAAAAAGCAATTACACAGAGTCCTAGGGAAAAAAAAAATCTAAATATAAAGGTACCAATTCTGAATCAAGAGTTGTCTACAGTGCAGACTGGTGGAGCAGATCATTCAACTCTGCCTGCTTCCCCTCTTATTTTTGCCCTGCAGTGGTGGAGACAGAGCCCAGGGCTCCAGTCTCCCTTGGTCTGACCCTGTGCAGCTGCTCAGGAGCCTCTCTGTGGCACTTCCCAAACACGTGCACCCTCCTCTGCCTCCCCACAACTAAGTGGAGGGGTCAGTTTAAGCCAGCAGAGCTTAAGCTAAGCTCTTGGTGCTGGGCCTGACTAAAAGCAGAGAGGCAGCTCAGAACATGCATTTAATGGCAGAAAACTCCTCCAGCTGAAGCCATGCTGCTGCTGTGCTGACTGCCTCCTGCTCCCAGCCTCTCCAGAGTGCAGCTCATTGTCTGGCTGTCAGGGAGTCAGAAAGTCAGAAGCAGCACAAAAACAAGGAAACAAGGAGGACAAAGCAGCTTTTTTTTTTTTTTTTTTTTTCTTAACCTGAGCTCACCTATGTCAGGAGTTTTACTACTGTAAGAGTTTTATTTTCTCAATGAAGTTTTTGATGATGAAGCAATAGATCCTAACTTGCTTCCTGAGAAAAAGGAAACCCTTATGGAAGGAAAAAAGCCAAAGCATTTGGGTGGTGGCAAAGAAGCAGAAAGATGATCATGTTGAAATGGCAGCAAGACTGGGATCTACTGCCAGGCCCTGTAAGGATGTGCTTGGCATGCAGTGATCCTGAGTTCCAGACACAGCTATAAACGTGTGTCCCACGATGTGCTCCATTTTGGGCTACACTGCAGAGACCCAACTACAGGCACCTTCCTCTGGTGGCCTTCCCAGCATTACCACCAACCCCCAGCCTCCCTCCCCTTCTGCAAGGTAAAAGCCTGAAAAGCAGCACAGAGCAGAGGTCTCCACATTCCATCCTCTCACACAGGGAAGGGAGAGGGAGGACATACTGAGGTGGAACTCCTTGTGTTTCACCTTGATAGCATCACCTCTCACCCTATCCCAGGGCACCACTGAGCAGAGCCTGGCCCCTTCTGCTGGACACCCACCCTGCAGAGATGTGTAAACAGTCATCAGATCCCCTCTCAGGCTTCTCTTGTCCAGGCTAAAAAGCCCCAGGGCTCTCAGCCTTTCCTCAGCAGAGAGATGTTCCAGTCCCTGCATCATCCTTGTAGCCTCTGTTGGACTCTCTCCAGCATTTCCCTGTCCCTCTTGAACTGGGGAGCCCAGAACTGGACACAATTCTCCAGATGTGGTCTCACTAGGGCAGAGTAAAAGAACCTCCCTTGACCTGCTGCCCACACTCTTCCTTATGGACCCCAGGAGACCACTAGCCTTCCTGACCACAAGGGCACATTGCTGTTCCATGCTACTTTCTTGTCCACCAGGATGCCAAGGTCACTCTCCATGGGGCTGCTTTCCAGTGGCTTTACCCCTAACCTGTACCAGCACATGGTGCTGTTCCTCCCCAGTCTGCACTTATCCTTGTGGAACTGCAGTCTCTCAGCTCCTGGCACAGGCCAGCCTGAACCATCAGGGCAGAGGAAGGGGTTTGGAAGAGTCCTTGGCTCCTGAAACTCCACTGATCCCATCTAAGAAATGAAAAAGTCTAGTTTAAAAATGTAAGCATTATAGAAAGTTAAAAGCAGTGCTGAGGAATTAGGAAATTATAGTAGGAATGATCAATCAGACAGAAAAGAGAGGTGCTCCAGAGCTTTTAATGTGGATACTGCCAACCATGGTGTGACTCAGATTCTGAGCCCAGAATGAGACAGACATTCCTTTTCACACTTATTTTTAGAATGGGATAAACCAATATCCAGCTACAAATGCATCCCTGCATCTGCTTATTCAGCACACTCATTTAGATTGATCTGTCTGTACTGTTTATACAACTCTGAATTGCTGAACTATCAGTCAAAATTGTGTGAGTCAGCCACAATTGTAGGAAATGAAAGGCAAACCTTTTTTTTTTCAGTTTTTAGAACAATAACTTCAAATGGTATGATGAATGTTCAATCTCTACATACCACTTACGTGGTCACTCACTAAAAATAACATTACAATGTTGTACTGAGTTTTAGATAGGCAGAAATTAGCTTAACTTTTAAATAAAATAATAATGTGAATATTTTAATTAGTTCAGAGATTAATCAAATTTGATTCCAAGATGATAGCTGCATTTGTTTATGACTAGAGGCCTATCACATCCATCAAGAAGCATCTGTTTCTAGTCTAGGTCTTTTTATAATCAATGTCCATATGGAAATCAGGGACAAGTTGTGTCCTTCAGGGGTCTGTACTGGGGCCAGTGCTGTTTAATATCTTCACCAGTTGGACTAACTGACCTTTAAAGGTCCCTTCCAATACAATCTATTCTATGAGTCTATTCTACAGTGAAGTTGGCATCTAAGTGATAGTAAAAAACTAACCAAAAGCTAGGTTTTGGAAAAATAATGAGAGGAGATGCAAAAGCAGTATCTCCATCTGCAGTGGCCCACAGCCTGCCAGCCCTGGCATGTCAGGTCCAGCCTGCTGCAGCCTGGAGGCCACACACTAAGTATTCCTTGGGTGAAATTTTAAGGAGTTTTACAGACTGCAAAAGCTCCAAAAGACAGTAAAGAAAGCCAGTGGGGTTGGAATTGCTTAGGGCAGTACAAGCAGCAGGGCAGAATCACCCGTGGTCACTAGTGTCCCAGACTGTCAATGAATCTTCATGGTCAGCACAGCCCAGGTGAGTCACAGACACCTCTGAATGAGCTGCTCCTGTGTGCCATGGATGCTGAGCAGGATTCCTGAAGCCCTGCTCCATGGATTCCACAGTCTGGGCAGACCATCAGGAGCCATGGAGCTCACCATGCTCTCCTCCCACTGTGCTGTCATACCCACACACACTTTGCCATGCAAGTCAAACCAATTGGCATCTTCTTACCAAGTTATTATATTCTAACATTTCTGGTCACTTGTACATGTCATTTAGAGCATTCTTTTGTCATGTTCTGCAGAATATTTTCAAAGTGAAAAAGCCCTCTCAAAATTCTTACAAAATTCTTACAAAATTCCCAAAGAGGAATACTGAACATAGACGTTGTTAAAATATAATTAGTGATAGATTATAAAAAATTCAAGACAATTACCACCTCCCTAAGAAAGCCTGGCAAACTTCTTTTCACCCACTCACCCCGAGTGAGTAATTTATTTTGACGGGTGACTATACTATAATTAGGGCTTTTTAATCCTTGCTGTAAGGTTGGGTGAGTAGATTTTGTTCTGGGCTTCATACATTTTCATGATGGTTTTGCAATGCTGCTTCATGGATCAAAGTTGCAGAACTGTGAGTGGAGTGCCAAAGTAAAAGGAATTTAAAAATGAAGCCTTCTAAAGCCTTCCTAGTTTAGATTTCCATTGGTATTTTTATGTGTGACCTTGTGTCACTAAGATGGCACAGGGGCCAGGAAAGGTGTAGTTCAGATGTCTCAGGATTTAGGGAAAATAAATTACTAAATCTAGATCTGTGATTACGTTTTTCAACAGCATCTCTTGACACATCTGGTGTTCTCTGAAGCATTTACAAGCAAAGTTACACTTTTACTAAGATGTTTGCTGCTACTTTTAGTATCTCTACTTTCAGAGACTGAAGATTCCAGAGAAGTTCATGCCCTTCTTTTTCCAACTAAGCCTTTGAATCCAGATTGCTTACTTCTCAGACCCTCACTATTACATTAGTGTATGAATTAAAAATACTTATTAAAATTTATTTACTATGGGTCTGCTGTCAGAACGAGTTATACATGATATACAGAACTAATTCCATACTTGTGAACTACAGAGATCCCCAGGGCTACACTATAAAGTCTTGTTTTTCACCCTTGCCATCTTCTAACTGCTGGGCTTTAGCTGTGTTAAAGCTACTCAGAAGGAATAATTTCCAGAGAACAGAGGGGTCAGAGCTATTGCCCATCATTCCCAACAAACACTGGAGCATTTTCTGCAGGAGCTGTCCAGCTGTTTCCCAGATGCAGGGAGATTTTGGATGCCTTGTGCTGCTTCAGCTCCTCCCCAGGCGGGACTCTCATCTGGGTTGGTCTCTGCAGCTTCTGCTGGCAGACATCAGGCAGCTCTGCTAACTCCTGTCTCAACTAATGACATTTTAATAACTGGCTTCAGGATTGTCTATTCATCTACATGAAAATTAAATCACTAATTATAGCTGTGGATTTTTGCCCAGGAGTGCCCTGGCCCCCAGTGAATGCAGGAGCAGTTTCTGAATGCACAAACAGGAATGCAGACAGGCTGACTTGCTCTTCTCTCACTGGGGGACCCTCACTGCCCCACTCACAGCCTCTCTTTGCTACACAGACAGGATACAGGAGTTTGTTTGGACTTCTTAATTGCTATTTTTCAAGATCAGTATCAGCAGAAAGTCAATTTTTGTAACCCTAAGGTACTGACAGAGTATATCAGATCTGCACGACCTCAAATAATTCTGATTTTCAGAAATTTTGGAGACCCCAAAGTAAGGCATACAAAGTTAAATCTAATTAAAAAAATAATATTTTCATTAGAGATGTCACTTCATGCTTTAATGTAATTCATATTTAAGACCCCTACATTTTCCTAATTTCTGTTTCTATAGTTCCATTTTACATAGTTGCTTTTTCTTTCAGCTAAAATAGTCCTTTTTTTCTTTCTTTAAGTACTAGGCTAGTTTTATCCAATGAATATTCTGCATTCTTTAGATTTTGGTAATTCATCTTGAAGCTATTTGCAGTAGCCCATTTATAAATTATATTAATTTATCAATTTAAGCACATAATCAAGACTAATCCCTAGAAGTTCTACCTAAGAGTACAAGGCACAAGTGGAAAGAACCATTTCACCTTTACAGACTCTGATACTGCCTGAACTGTTTTCATCATCCCTTTAATTCCTACCAAGACCAAACCATGTGAGCAGACAGAACCCTCCTGTGCACAAAATCTCTCACAGTTCTCCCATCAGAGCTGGGAATCACATGAGTTGAAGTGTAAATACTTCCAGATAAAGCAACTATAAACCATGCCATCCAGGTAGAGGTGGCCATGGAGAGGGAACAGGATTACTTCAAGATTCCTCAAAGATTAAGGTCCTGACCTTATTTCTTTCAAATATTCTTCCAGTTGGTATTTCTCTCTGAGAAGCATAACAAATCAATTTGAGATAAGGGCCTGGAAGAGATGGCTGCTTATCAGATGCAGCCCTGTGCTCCACCACAGATCTCTCACCTGCCAGCAAATATGAAGTGACCTTTCACTGCCACACTCTGATCTCACACTGAGCACAGCAGAAGTGAAAAATCCAGATCCAGTTCTTTAAAGGCTACTCTCATTTGAGGAAAACTGGGGACAGAGGGAGGGAGATGAACAGCTAATGCAGAGGGTGTTTGTGCTGCACAAGGGAGAATCACAGAGATAGGAATGCAGGGTGTTGAAGGAGCCAGTGCAGCAATACAGCTTCATCAATACCTCAGGAACTGTCTGCAGTGGTGTGCACATTTTCAAGCAGTTCTGGCAGCTGAAATGCAGTGGTGCAGTGAAGCTGAAGCTTGTCCTTGCCCCTGAAGACACACTCAAGCTCCACTCCTGAGCAGTGGACTCTGCTGCAGCTCAGAGGTAGCAGGGTGGCTCTCCCTGGCAGCCAGCTGTTGTGTGGATCCAGCCCTGCAGAAATACCTGTCACCACCTCTGAGCTCTGCCTGCAAGAGGGTGGGTAGTTTAACACACTGCAAGGCTGCCTGCTTTCCTTCAGCTCTGAGTTTACATCATTTACACATTCTTGCTGAAGGAAAAGTCCTTTGGTACATCAGAGAACAACCTGCACCAGAGCCCCTCACTTTGGCAGTAGCACCTACACAGTTTTAAGCCCTTACAAATGATCTGGAAAGGAAACACAAAACACTAAGAGCATTTAGAGGCAATTTTTTTTTCTAGTTTAGTTGAAGCAACAGAGGATTTTACTCAAGTTTCAGATGAACTATCAAAAGAAAAAAAGTAAGTGTATGGGGAAGCACTTCAATTTATTACTAATAAATGAAAATCAGGAAATTGGGTTGTAAAATGAGTATCCTTTCTAGAGATACTGAGGCATTAGTGCAGACAGCTAACTGTACAGTTGCAGCTTCCTTCTGCTAAATAATAAACAAGGCTATACAGGAAGGCAGCTTATAAAAATAATAGAATGCTCTGTAATGCAAATAATAATATATTAGAGCTTAACTGCATGAAGTTCAGACTTTTTAAAGGAAAGAAATACAGAAATGTTCTGAGAAGCAGAGAAAAACACCAACTTCCTATAAGAAAACTCAAATATATTACAGTTGTAAAAATCAAATGTGTTTATGTAATGCTGTGTAAAAAAGGAAGGGGTATGATGAAAATAAAATTTAAAATGAGAAATTGAAGGTTAGTGAGAGGCAGGACCTGCGTGCAAGATGAATTCAACTGTAGAACTCATTCAGCTTTTCACATCCAAGTTTTCAATTAAAAATGGGAACGAGTTTTGAGAACACACAGTTCTGATACCAGAATTTCTGGAGAGGTTATATGCATGTTACATCAGTCCCAGAGCTGCAGATCACTGTGAAAATGCCAAGTGCAGTGGTGCAGGGAGCAGGTGAAGGCTACTCACCAATGCATATGGTAGAGCTCTTGCAGTCCTGAGAGCTGCCTGATCTGCCTCTCACCACAGACAGGCTGCAGGATTAGTGCCCACACCCGCTCTCATCAGCTCTGTGCAGCTTCTTTTTTATTTTAAAATAGAAATGTAGGCTTATTTTAACAGCTGTATGTAGAGACACCTTAAAAATGTCAGTGGATGCTCTCTGGGTTGTAGTTGGAAACCTGTGATCTCCACCTTCCCTAGGAACCTGAAGAAGACACTCTAGACTGTTCATCTCATCTGGCATTTTCTTCAAACTAGGCTTTTTTGAGGGGGAAAAAAAAAAAAAAAGGAGATCCCTGTAGTCAATCAAATTTTATATTCTGCTACCAGAGAAAGTTATCTTGCCAGTTGGAGAGGTATGCAGGGAATCCTTCCCTTATGTGCCTAAAAAGACATCTGCAGATTGTCCTGGATACTCATCTTGTACAACGTGAATAAATCAGATGTTGCCTATTGGATCTTCCCTTAAGGAGCTGTCAGAATAAATAAAAATACTTCTCAAAGACTCCCAGTAATTCCAGGTAAAGGGAAAAAAAGCCCCAAACCTAAAAAACCTTTAAAAACAAACAAACCAAAACAAATCAGAGGAAAAAAAGTATGTTTTCATCAACAGAAATTAATTATTTTGCCCTATTAATGTGAATCAGCAGGGTTGATTTTTCTTTTACTTTGATATTAATTTTTAATTTGATATTATAAATACTAAATAGTAAGCAATAACTAAACATTTTAAGGCTCTATGCTCCTATTTTTCCTTAAAGCTAGTAAGATATCTCTTTATAATGTGGAATTTCTTACTCAGTTTGCTGTTTACCACCTTGGTCCCAGTATGAAAGAGATAAAGAGCTTTACTTTTCTCATGGGAGTGTTAATCCATAACTTTACCACCAATGAATTTTTGTGATGTACCAAGGAGTTCTAGCTCCTCAGGAGCTCAGTTGCTACATCAGGATGCAAAATGAGGAAACCCTCAGACCTAAAAAACACAACCTGCCTGTGTGGTCACACAACTCAGCCAGGAGAAAAAGAAGGTTTAAACACTTCAGATTAGAAACAAACTCATAGATCTTGGGAAATGATGTGATTTCTGTTTCCTAGGGTGAGTTTATCATATTATTAGAAGAACAGAGTAGGGAGATGGTCCTGGCGTCTCTAACAAATGAACCTGGCCACACTGGATGAGTCTCCTTGCCCCTTACCTATACAATCAGGGCACTCCTGACTCTCTTTCTTCAAGCCCCAGGGATTACAAGCTTCACAGTGTCAGGAATGGAGGCTCACCTTTGTCCAGTGGTCAGGGCACTCTGGGAGTGCAAGGTGAGAGATTAAACAAACACTGACCTCCCACCGCCTCTTGCCTTGGCCACCAGGCTACCAAGAATGTGGCCATGGGGCTATCAGAAAGTGTTATCCCCAGGCTGAGAGCCTGGGCATTTTGCCACAGGTACAACTCCTGTTATGCATTCTCTGAGCAGGGATGGACATGCAGGAGAGTGTGTGGGATGTAGGTGCTTCCCACTCACTTCTCAAGTGACAGCATGTAGACAGACACACTGTCCCAAGGCCACGGAGGTGTCTGCACACATGGGACTGCAGAACCACGGAGCTGGCAGGGATGACTGAACTGCTAATGCAGCTGATAGTCCACAGTTTGCCCTTAATTTACTCTAGAAAGATACAACAGAAAAGGACTTTACACCATTGAGAGCTGCAGATCCAGGTGATCAACAGCAGGAGTCATTGTTAAAAGATGTAGAGAGCTTTCACTTTATCTGAGATCTAGTCATTAGCTGAAGGCAGTTAGACAAATCATTAAAACCAGAGGTAAATGAATTGTTATTCACCAGGTTGATGCTAAAAAAATCTCAACTCGAAAAAAATAGAAAAGAAACCTAAGAGCTGACAAATATGGGCTTTTTTTGGTGTCTGTCAAGGACAGCCAAATGTGTTTGATGTGTGGTCTGCACTGAAGCCAACATGCACAACTGTCCCAGTGTTTCTTATCTCTCCTTCTCATTGACACACTGTGTTGCCCCAGGCTACTTTTTGTTGGCTGTCCTTGTTTTGCCTGCCTGGTGAATTTCTGATCCTAAAATCCTGTTCTGGTGTAAAAGACTTTTCTACTTTGTCACAGATACCTCTTGACTCTGCCCTGTGAGCCAGTGGAAGCAACAAAGGGAATTAAATGCACAGCTATCTGTCTCTGTGTGACTTTATGTTTTGAACACTGCACCTGATCAAAATTCTCTGGTAATACTTGGTGCTGGCCAGGTCCGAAGGGAAAGCTGCAGTGTTGGTCTGAACTCCACACTGCTCCATGACAATAATAATAATAATAAGTAAGAAGTAAATTCTTTAGATAAAATACTCATCTGTGAATGAAGATATTTTCCAATGTGTAATAGCTCTGTGCTTTAAAGACTGGTACAATTATACACATTCATGCTGTGAAATAGTCACAATCTCAGATTCTAAATGTATCAAATGCCCCAATGTTTTCAGTATAACAAAATCTTTCCAGGATTCCTGTGTTTTCCATGACATTCCTTCCATGCTGAAACTACCCTCTCACAGACACAGATATCAAAGATCTGATTCTCTGTTTGCATAGCATAATTCAAATAGTTGCAGTGAAGTTAATGGTTTTACTGTGTTACGAAGGAAACACAAAGTTCAAACATTTAAGAACTGCAATTCTGTGAAACAAAGAGGTTTTTCTGGCAATACTTGAGTGATTGCTTATGACAGGATTCACTGTATTTACGCCTGTAAATGGCAAATAATTTCTCTTTCATTTTCATTATGGAAAGAAAATGGTTGGGAAGAGTCACAAACTAATAACAACCTTGAACACTTATGCAACACTTCACATTTCAAACTGCTTCAGTAATATAAACCAATTAAGCTGTCGTTATGATATATGGGAAGGGAGACAAGACACAGATAAACAAAGTCAAACAGAGATGCAGGGCTCCAAACTACAGTTCACAGAAACAACTCAGGGATGTAGAGCAAGGGGAACTGGGCTAATACTGGGTATTGGGAGATAAAACCATGGAGCAGACTGAGGAAAAGCTGATCCATTATTACCTAGTGAATGGTCACTTCCATTCTGGTCACTTCTCACCAGAGAACACTTCAGTAGAGCACTTGGCTAAATCAGCATTATCAGCACGGCCATCCCTGCAAACATCTATCGTTCATTAGCTCGTTAATGACTTTCTGCAGAGATCTGATTTACCATGCAATCACTGCTAGCAGATCTGTCTCAACTGATAAGCACAGGACAGTTACAATCAGTACTCACACCAGACTATCAGGTGGTTCAAGGAGGACTATCTATGCTACTGGTTCTTTTTACAAGTACACTGTTAACATTAGGAGCATAAATGTTAATTAGAGTAATGACTTCATTCAGCAATTTCTTTTCTACAAGGCCATTTGGATCAGAATCCAGCTCCCTAGTTTGAAAGGGCAAGCTCTTTTTAATTAGGACAGCTACTCTACTTGCACTAGTAATAAATGAGGGAGAGATAAAGGTCTCCCCACCAGGATTTTCCCTTTTTTTTTTTTTTTTTGTTTCTGTGTAGCATCCAGTATTTCAGAAAAAAACCCAACCAGTTTTATTCAGAAAATAAAATAGAGCTGTCATTCTTTTAATGTAAAGGAACTTCTTTTACAAACACCTAATTGCAGCCCAGTTATTCTTATATGATCATTTCTGAGACAAATTCTCCTCCTTGCATGCTTGAGTGGGCAGCATAGTAGCTTTAGGTCATTGCTATTCCACTGGATCATCCCCCTAAGGCAGGAGTCTGTGCCAGAGTGAGAGTAGTTAAGGAAAAGCTTCAAAGACTTTGAAGCCTTCTCTGCTTTTGTGCATCTCTCACCGTTCAATTGGGCTCTGACCCTGTCAAGCAGCAGCATGCAACTGAGAGAGCACTGGCTGCTCTTGGCAACAGCCATGCCCAGCGCCCTGCCTCCTACTGACCCCAGCTTCAAAGCTACAGGGGGCTACTCTCAACCTGGAGAAGCCAGAACAGGAGCTGACAGGAGCAGCAAAGAAGTGTGGGGTGGGGAGAAAGTGCAGGGAACACAGGACTGCACTGGAAAGGCAGGAAACCTTTCCCTCATTATTCTTGCCTAGGCTTGGAAAGCCTGATCAACTTTCCAAAGGTCACTGTCACTTTTCCCTTGGAAAGCTGGATTCATTATTACAGCAGAGGTTGGATTCTTACCAGTTCAGTTCCTAGCAATACTGCTCTGTTCTTTTCACTGCACTGCCCATACACAATTATTAGTGCCAGAGGATGATCCCGAGTCACCACTTGGATGAAGGTGCCAGACAAGCAGTGAGGGGACAGGAAAGGATGTACCCACCAAAAAACAACAGGAGCTGTCTATAAAGATGCTGCTTTTAATTAGTATCTGTAATTCTGGGATAAAAGGCAATGAAGAGCCTACAACTCATGACACAGGGCAGTGATGAGCTGCAGTCACACAGCTACTGCCATGCTGGAGCTGCAGGGTGCCAAAGCTGGTCTAGGTACCCTCAGAGCCTTTGAAGTACCATGGTGCTGCAGGTCCTGAGCCCCACAGGTCACACTCCTGTCCCTGAAAAAGTGAAGGATAAGGAGGACTAGACATGACTGGAACTAGACATGGGAGTCAGTCTTCAGCCAGTTGATAGGTACAAATGCCTTTCAGTCTCTAGTGCTGGTCTGTGACCTTGTGACCAAATTCTGTGTGCAAAAGCATGAAGCACAGTCCTCTGCAGAGACTAATAACTAGCATGCAATATAAGAATACTCTGGGGAGCAGCCTCCACCTCCTCTTAGCAGCAGAAAGGATGGCAATTTATGCAGCCAGGGGTGTATACATGTTTACACATACAGATATGGCAGCAGTGTCATGCTCAGGCAAGATTCCTCATGCACTGATGTGAGAGTTTTGAAAGCACTTCTTAGCTTGTCCCTAACTTGGTCACCAGTGGGGATACATAGAGGCCCTTGAAGAACAATTTATTTGGGCAACACCAACAATCCCTTCCTGAGATGAAATCAGGAAGGAATTCTCTTACTCTGACAGATCCAGAACAGCACTGCTGAAATCAGTGCCTTTAATCCTACAAATGACAAGAAAGTTGAGTTTCTTATTTCTAAAACCAGCATATTGCTTGTTCTTACTATGGCCAGTTGACACTTGGTCCAACGTGCTTGCACCAAGCACAGTGGGTCAGAATTGCAAATGTTATGATTTATTATTGTGTCAAATTCTGCTCAGTTCTGAAGAGCTTTGATGGTACTGTGGCCAGTTGTTACAGCTGAGCTGGAACCAGTGTGTCTTGGGAAGGAGAATGCACAAGGAGAGAAGGCCAGATCCATGATTACTGGGCAGGCTGCAAGGAGAAACTTTCAGAGCCACTATCACCTCAGGTTTCTAAGCTGAATGTCCCACATTAAAAGTGTCATTCAAAATGATCCTAGAAGTGGCAGCTGTGTGCTGCTGAAGTGCTGTGTTAGCATACACTCCATCAGTGCCTCCCTACTACAAAGTTTTTACATTTTCTTTGGAAATACTGAATTTCTCTGCACATTTTCTGTCCAGAAGAACTAAATTTACTGCTTTTGCACAGATGTCATTGTCACTATATTCACTAACCTTGCTGAGCAAGACCTATTTTTGAGTAAAGTTCCCAAAATAGCTTCTGGACTGCAGCAGCATTGCAAGTTTGGAACAAAATCCAAGACTAGTGGAAGTTGTACCTGACTCCCATGCCTCACTGTCACTCTGTTACTGGACCATCACCTTCAGATGAGTGTTCCTAGCTGATTTGGTCTGAAGCAGCCCAGAGGACATGAAGTTCAAGCTGCTCTGCTGAGAGCTAACTGGGAGCTAACTGGGAACTCTGAGAAAGTAAGAGGGGACAGAGGGACAGCCAGCAGCCAAGGTAGCCAGTTATTCAGCAGTGCTGGGGATGATGTCTGTCAATGCCCCAACAAGGTGTGACTGACATCATTAATCAACTCAGGCACTGCACATCAGAGGATGCTTCTAACCCATTAGCTCCTTTTTGGCTCTAGTATTATTACCTTCACATCTGACTTTTCTACTCTGTCTCTAAACCTTCTTTAATTTCTTGCAAGCCTGGATTACATACAGGTATTTCAGGTTAGAAGTCACAGAAGTTTTCTACATGCAGAACTAAACATCCTTCAGATGGCTGTAAAACAAAGAGTGTTGTCACTGGTTGCATTGCAGAAATGCTTAACTGGAAATCCAAAAACCTCAGTGGTATTCAGTGGATGTGAAAGATGTATTAAATGAGAAAGAAAAAAACAGGACCACTTGATTTTGCTCATACTTGTCTTAGTGTTAGTACCTGTATCTTGGAATGAGGTTTGGGACGGGTAGCTTGGTTGCTCATATATCAGTCTCTCTGGTCACTAAACAGCAAGAGTATTTATAGGAGAGAAACTTTAAAAACAAAATTAACTGCTTAAACAGTGGTTAGAGACCCTTGGACAAAATCCAAGCAGGGATTTTATTTCAAGAAAATGAAGTATGGATTGCCATGAATATGGATGTTTTTCTCACCCCAGTGACATGTTTTATAAATTGCCATGCTGATTAATCACTTGACTGTATTTTTAAGAAAAATTAAGATATCTAGCTCCCTTAAAAATATTTTTCCTTGCATTTACATTTCTTCAGAAGAACTTTCTTTATGGAAGCTTTTCAGCTAAACCTAATGCAAGTACTGCCAGTGTAAATGTCAACCACCAGCTAGATGCCAATAGCACACTAGATACACTGTAAGCCACATATTGGTCTATTAATTTTTTTACATCTCCATTTTGTTATATGAAGCTGAAGCTAACACACAGAACTATTTTCTATGAGGAAATATATCAGGTATTTATCATTCAGGTCATTACATTTTAATTTCAGTAAAAATTGTCAAATGAGGACCTTCGTTAGAAGAATAGAAACCCAGTTGTGAAATGTTTTAGCAAAGTTGTCTGTAAGATTTCACATACTTGCATCCTGGTATTTTGTCTAACTTGGATTACTTCTTCCTAGCAAACATTATAAAAGAAGACATTTGAGTTTAAAACTAGATGTTTTTAAAGAACTCTTTTTTCCCACACTTCTTTGCAACCTACAGTTGTTTTCTATACACTGTGAATCCTTGTTACTTATCCAGGCTGACTGTATTCCTGGCTGATGATGCTCTCTATAGGGTGGAATGGGGCAGGAAGGACAGCAGGTAAAACATGGGGATGCTCTCACTGGCTGAAGAGGTCAATGCATTGCACAGCCCGAGTCCATCAGAGACCTCTGGCACTGCTGCAGTTGGGAAAGCACTGCTCTGATAATGCCAAATACCTCTCTGGCTTCACCAAAGCAGGGAGTGCTCCAAGGGACTTTGAGGATGCACTCCCCAGACTGTGAATGGCCATTCTGCACGTGCAGGCTGAACAGCAGGCTGTTCTGCTGGGACAGCCTGCTCTGCAGTTGCTAAGCAGCCAGGATCTCACGTGGCCGTGGCCCGTGTCACACCCCAGCAGAGTGTCTGTGCCAGCCCTGGTGTGGGCACCTGCACAGGCTCCTGGCACACAGCCCGCAGCAGATCCAGTGCAGCAGGACGTGTCTGCACCTCACACAACCTTCTGGAAATGCCTCTTAGCCATGCCAGCCCCGAACTGTACCCAGGGTAGCTCTTCATGTGCCAGCTGCCCAGTGACAGTACACTGGGAATACCAACGCTATCAGATGGCCCCATCTGCTGTGAATGTAGAGGCTGCAAGAACTTCTGAGCTGTCCTTGGAGAGAAAAAGGACTCCTGCCATGGGGTGACTTCAATGGGACCTCATCCTGGCATCTGTAACTGTTAGGGAAGTACTGACACAATGAAATACACCTTGAGTGGGGTTCTGCAGGTAGTAGAACCATAGAATCTTCTAGGTTGGAAAAGACCTTTAAGATCATTGAGTCCAACCACTAACCCTACCCCACATGTCCACTGCTAAACTGTGTCCCTGAGCACCATATCTACCACTTTTAAACACAGCCAGGGATGGGGATTCAACCACTTCCCCAGGCAGCCTGTTCCAGTGCTGGAAAACCCTTTCAGTGAAAACATTCTCCCTGATGCCCAACCTAAACCTCCCCTGGCACAACCTGAGGCCATTTCCTCTTGTCTTGTCACTTGTCACTTGGGAGAAGAGACCAACAACCCCCCTCTACAACTTATTTTCAGGGAACTGTAAAGAGCAAGAAGGTCTCATCTCTTCTTCAGACTAAACAGCCTCAATAAATAATATGGTAGTGCAATCCTATAGGAATTTTATTAATTGTTAAAAGGGGATCATATCCAGGTTCTGACTGTAGAATAGCATGGTACCTTTATGGATACATCCTTTTGTGAACTTCCCCAAATTAATTGCCATTTGAATTGCTGCCTGCCTTTCAGGGAAAAAAAAAAATCTAACCTTAGTTTAATACATGGCAACCCTGGGTATCTCATTAATTGCCTACATTGCTAAAAATATGGGGTTTATGTCTAATATGAACAGGTTCGAGTTACAGGGGATCGTGTTATACTTTGGATGTGAGACTGCAGAGCTCTCTATTACCTGCTATCCATTTCTACAAACACTGCAGAAGTATTTGCAAAGTCACCCCTTCAGCTTTATTTTGCTAAGCCAAACAGATTCAGGTCTGAGTATCCCATATAAACTATGTTTTCCAGTCCTTTAGTATTTCTCATGAACTCTTCTCCAACTTGTCACCTTCCTGCTTGAATTGCAGGTACCATAACTGGCCAGAGAGAGCCAGGGGAGCTACAAGCTGGCCAGAGAGAGCCAGAGAGCTACAAGCTGGCCAGAGAGAGCCAGGAGAGCTTCAAGCTGGCCAGAGAGAGCCAGGAGAGCTACAGGCTGGCCAGAGAGAGCCAGGAGAGCTTCAGGCTGGCCAGAGAGAGCCAGGAGAGCTACAAGCTGGCCAGAGAGAGCCAGGAGAGCTACAGGCTGGCCAGAGAGAGCCAGGAGAGCTACAAGCTGGCCAGAGAGAGCCAGGAGAGCTACAAGCTGACCAGAGAGAGCCAGGAGAGCTTCAAGCTGGCCAGAGAGAGCCAGGAGAGCTTCAAGCTGGCCAGAGAGAGCCAGGAGAGCTTCAAGCTGGCCAGAGAGAGCCCGGAGAGCTTCAGGCTGGCCAGAGAGAGCCAGGAGAGCTTCAAGCTGGACAGGGATTGCCAGGAGAGCTACAAGCTGGGCAGAGAGAGCCAGGAGAGCTAGAAGCAGCTTCAGACACAAAGGTGATGTAACCTCCCTCCCAGGTGCTACTTGTCTAGTCCTTCACTCTACAGCTACATTATCTCTTTGCCCTGCCAGCAGAGCAGGAGCTCACAGTTAATGTGTTTTGCTGTGCTCTTACACCTTTTAACTGCCACCAATTACAATGAAAAAAAATAATGACCTGCATAAATGTGCCCAGACTAATTATTCCATCATAAAACCAAGCCATTATCATTCACTTAGATCATCCAAAGTGGGTCTCCCTGAATCAAACATCTGCACCTACCCCTTCACTCAATAAAGCATCTCTTGACAGATGTTTGGATTTGGGATTCTAAGACTGTGTAGCATATAATTCAGTTAAACACATTAAAATCACACTGAGAGCACTGAAAGTTATGGCCTTTGCCTATCAGAAAACCACAATTTCTACATACTGCTTTATACCTATTGATGCATAAGAAAGATGTCTGTGGGGCTGTGTGCACAGAAGGAGCTGTGAGAATAAAATTAATCAGGCTTAACAGTGACAAGCCAGCACAGACAAACATTTTAATGAAATATTTTGCCTCCTAGTAGGTCCTGATCACTGAGCAACCTTCAGAGGGCTGGATGTACAAATGTTTATGTAACACCAAGATACATGTCAAAACCTTATAAAACAATGAAGTTTGTAAATAAACATATAAAAACATGGATCCCCCTGTTATTGACAGCAGCTGCATGACAAAATACTGGAGTGACAATGACAGGTTGAGATATTCAATACTTCTACAGTTTTGAAACTGAAGAATAAATGATATAGAATATATTGAATTCATCACAGACCACTGAAACACTTCAGCCTAGATCAAGCAAGCACCAAGTCAAATTTCAACTAAACCGACTTTTAACTGATCTAAATAATTACACTCACTTTAATCTCTTTTTCAGTGGCCAAGCAAGAGCTATATTCTTATCCAGGCTTTTATTCCACATTACAGAAACTCCCTAGATATTTTGTCTTGTAGCTGGGCTACCAAATGTCCAGCTGTTTATCATCTATTATTTATTTAAATAATAATTTTAA
>JAOEGS010001284.1:9846-36895 GCA_025447755.1 Corythornis vintsioides | reverse complement strand
TGTGGAGTCTCCTTCTCTGGAGAGATTCCAAACCCAGCTGGACAATGTGATCTTGGGCCCCTTGCTCTGGGTGACCCTGCTGGAGCAGGGGAGCTGGATGAGATGATCTCCAGAGGTTCCTTCCAACCTCCACCATTCTGTATTTGTTCAGACAGTTTCCCATAAATCTAGCAACCAATTTCCTTATCTTGTCTTTAAAGTAAAGAGAAAACCAGGCTCCTCTCCAGTCTCTAAAACTTGACAGAAAAGGACTCTTATCTGCTTGTTCTAAGTACACTGCATCTTGTAAGACCTATCTAAAATGTTTAATCTCTGTGCAAAAAATAAACATCTTAATTAGTACCATCCTGAAATTCATAGGCAAAACAAATGACTAGACAGAAATTTCTTACAGACATTAAGAGGTTTCATTGTTGGCTGAAAAGAAGAAAGGCTGGAAAGTGTGCTCAGAAGGAAAAACTGCAATTACACAGACACATCAAAAGCAAATGACTACAAAGCCTTGTCCTCTGGACAGCTTTACATTTATGGAAATGGGTAGATTGAAGATGGTCAACAAAAAAAACCTTCAGAGAAGTACAATTTTTTGTATGCTGAACTCTATGAAGATGGACCTCTTGAAATTACTGGCACTGGGCACTTGAAATCTCTCCAGCTCTCCAAATGCAAAGAAATTTGGTCCCAACAGACCACACGTGACAGAGCAGACCTTGGTCCCCTACTGCTGCTGCTGAGATTGCAGAAATGGAAAATCATGGAGACCCTCAAGGCCATTCCCACCTTCTCCCTGCTGTAAAATCTGTTTCCATGACTGTTTCTTGTCTAATAGTAAACACCTGAAGCATAAATTTTCTATCAGCAATCTTGAAACCTCCAGCACAGTCTCTCAGGGCTTGCTAGTAAGTTGTTTTAACAGCCACTTTCATCTTTCTCCCAATTTGATGATTGCACCCTCAGTCCATAACTCCCTACACTGCCCTGCACCACTCCCTGTTGGGTGTGCACTCCTTAAATAGCATTAGACAAATCACACGACCAACACCTCCCATTACAAGTTTAGCCCATGCCTCATCAAACTGAGAGCATTAATTTTCTTAATAAACTCTTTTCACATGACCAGCTCCTAGTCTCCTAATCATTACTGCCATCTTTTAAACACCTTCTATTCTTCTTGTGTTCTAAATACTCCCTGTGCAGTCCCATCAAAGCCCTGCAAAGGATTCTCTTGCCATGAATCTTTCCTTCTTTTTTAAGGGCTTGGTCCAAAACCTAGAGGAATGACTATAAACAGTTCTTTTCATTTCATGGGGCTTTAAATCATTTTACTGCTTATAATGTGCATTTTGAGTATCTCAAGGATCTTAAATAAATGGGAAAAAAAAAAATTCCATAGGTATGGTTAGAAAAACAGGCTTGTGCTGTGCAGAACAGAAGACACCTTTGAAACCAGTCAGGTTTCAGGACTAGTAAGGCTGCAGTGTGTGTGGTCTGGCTTTCTACCCCTCTCCTCCTTGCTGGCACTACACAGCCTCCTGCTCTCCCCTCAATATCCAGTGGACACAAGCTGTCCCCAGTGCTCACAGGAGTCCCTGCTGACTCATTTCTCCATTATTTTACTAGGACATTCATTTTCCTCAGGTAGGAGTAAAGAATATTGAGTCTTGACATCTTATTCTTAATATCATCCTTCAATAATGACCACTTTTCAGTAATTTCTACTTGAAAAAGACAAAAGATTTGGTGACAGCCTGCAAATATAGATATATGGTTTATTAACACAGGGAGTTTCTGAGTATAAAAATAGTTTTGTAAACCATTGCCACCCCCAGATAAGTTTTTGGGCAGCTTGTGAAGTACCTGACCCTGATTCAAGTGTCACAAAGATGATCATTGCCCTTCACAGAGTCAAATGCAGCCTCACGTGGTTCATGCTGTGCAGAGTGCTTGAAAAATTTCACACTGCCATTGCCTATTCTCTTCTTGGGCATTGTCTGCCCCAGGAAACAGATGTTACCAGGCTGGTAATGGTATTAGCTGATTTTTGGGTATGGCTCAAGCTATTGCCCCACATACAAGCAGACACAGCTCTCAACCATTTGGTTGTCTCAATAGCACCACTTATTCCTTAAGAAGCTGAAGTAGGTTTAGGTGGAAATCAGACTCCACATAGGATGCCTTCCAGGATTTTAGTTGGGATTCATTCCTCCAACTGGTCTGACGAGGCTCACACTTAACCACCCACAGGGAACCACACAGAGCAAAGCCTCTCCCAGGCTCTGGCCCTGGGTGCCCGTGCTGAGGGCCATGTTCTCACTGGCTTATAGAGACACCTACATACATTTTTACATATTCCTTTACATCATTTTACATATCATGTCATTTTTGCCCTCGTTTTGTTCTCCTCAAACAATGTGAGCAAGAAGACACTGGAAATGAGAAGGTCTGTAGATCTGTATGTATATTTATGAATACACCACATCAGTTTATTGC
The DNA here is from genome assembly GCA_025447755.1 of Corythornis vintsioides. NCBI lineage: Eukaryota > Metazoa > Chordata > Aves > Coraciiformes > Alcedinidae > Corythornis > Corythornis vintsioides. The sequence goes on along the minus strand of JAOEGS010001284.1, from coordinate 34,405 downwards.
TGAAACCTCCATCAATCCTTTTAGCCCTCACTCCCTCATCTCCATTCATTATGTCATGATTAAGGTTTTGTCTCAATAAACTACAAGGCTTCACAACACAGGGTTATGGCTTCAGACAAATTAAATCATCATTATGGCACCATCAAAGTAAATGACACCATTGCTACAGCCACCACGTGCAGTCCTGATACACATCGAGTGCTTGTGTTTGACTCTACCCCACATGATTTTGCCTAAACTCCCTCCCCCAGAGCTGATGTGCCACTCAATTTTCTCTGCCACAGACTGAGGTTAGTGTGGTGAGAACCAACTCAACGGATGCCATCCATGTTCAATCACAGCAACCTTCAGCTGCAAAGGCAAGGAGCTGGGAGCACGAGCGTTCGTCAGGCTACTCTACGGGAGATGCAAAAGTCCAGGGCTGAAACCAGGCCATACAGATTACACATATAAATTTGATAACTGAAACACTGCTTGGGAGGGAGCACTAGAGATGATTTAGATCAAACCCTCCCTTGAAGCAATACTCAGGATTTCCTGTCTGCTGGTATTTGTGCCAGTATCAGTTAATATTCCAAAACACACAGTTTGGAGAACATCACTGGCTGCAGTCTGAGTAAAATGTGTGAGGCACCGTAGAGTCACAGACTGGTTTGGGTTGGAAAGGACCTCTAAGTCCCTCCCCAGCTTTCTTGTAGGCCCCCTTCAGATACTGGAAGGCCACAAGAAGATTCCCCTGGAGCCTCCAGACTGAACAATCCCAACTCTCTCAGCCTTCACATCATTTCTATGGCCTCCTCTGGCCCTGTTCCAACACATCCACGTCTCTCCTGTTCCAAGGCCTCCAGAGCTGGACCCAGCACTGCAAGGGGGGGTCTCCCCAGAGCAGAGAAGAGGGTACAATCCCCTCCCTCAACCTGCTGTCCATGCTGCTGGGGATGCAGCCCAGCACCCTAAAGCTGGTTGTCTCATGACTGCCCTCACTAGCACCACCACTTCCAAGCACTATGGATTGGCACTTCTGCTGACAAAAAGCAAGTACCTCCCTTTTTACTGAGAGTGTAATCTTTAAAGGAAAAAAAGCACCAAATCTCCCACCCACCCCCCAGTAAAACCCACCTAACATTTACCAAGCCAGCTAAAGAAGGTGCTGCTTATTCAAATTCCAGAATCAGCAACTCAGCCACATCCTCTTTGAAGGAGGAGAGCTCAGCAGAGCACTGGCTCTGGACATACATCACACCAAGACGTACAAGACACATTAGCAAGGTCTGAATCTCGCAGACTCCAGCCTCAATGTGAGCCATAGGTTGGCAAGCTGGCTGGACAGCACTCTATTTTGATTTAGTGTGTTCTTTCTCATTCCTTTTCCTTCTGGGAAGTACTAACTTACGAGCAGCCTCTGCACAAAGCGCCTCGTTAATTATTTTTCAACAGAAGAGTTTGGAGCAGGGGATCCTCACTTACAGCAGGAACTGCAGAATCGAGCCGGGGTTATGAGAAGCACAATGTTTTAATTTCCTTTCTTTTTCACAGTGCTTTCACTTCATCACTTCCCTCCGAAAAGATGTGATAAGCAAACAGGAGCTGTGTCTGGAGAGCCGCACAGGTCCCCCGCAAGGGAAAGGCACCTCCCTTTGAGCTATGGGAAAGCCTCACATACATACAGCCAGTCCAGTTCCACACGTGTCCAGATATGGATTTCCCAACCTGGCATGAGCTCCCCATTCTAATTCCAGATGATGTCCAGGGCAAAGACCCACAGGATTTCCTCTCACTCAGCTGTGAAGAAGCTAAGATCCTTGAAATCTCCTTTTATTTTTTTTCAGTAATTAGAGATCAGCCTTTTCAGGAGCTCACAACTGCCCCCACTCAGTCAGGTACCAGAAAACCTGAAATACTGAACTACAGAAATGACATTTTGGCTGCAGCATGGGGATAAGGGTTAAAGCAAAAAATAAACCCATGGGGATTCCACCCTCGTGGTTCTGATGGGACCTGAAATGACCCTCAGTGAGGCAGGAATCCATTACAATAATGAGGGGACACTAGAAAAATCTCAACATAAGAGGCTGACAGCTTTGATGATTGTCTTCTGGGTGAAAAAAACACTTAATATTTGGACATCCTTCCTGGTATGGGAATCTCTTGAAAGATCCACTGTGATTTCAAAGCAGTCCCAACAGAGAAGCAGTTTGACATTTGCACTCCCTTCACACCACAAAAAAAATAAATCCCAAAGCAACAGAATAAAAGGACAAACTCAGCTGTGGGCACCACCCAGGAGTCACCCACAGTCTGAATCCTGTTTGATCTCTCAGTCTAGAGCTGCAAGGACTCTCACAGGCTTCAGATGCATAATACCCAATATACCGGAATCCCTTCCTTTTCACATGCAAACTATTTTGCTTATAAATCTCCAGCCTTAAAATTTGCTTTGTAAATACTTTACCTGCTACCTTAGCAATAAGGAGAGTAGGTAGACAGGCAAGAGCAAGATGGATTTCATCTTTTAGCTACTCAAATAAAAAAAATACACCCCAAAATAGCAAATTATGTACTTTTCCTTCATTGTTTAATAGCATTATACATAAAGTAATTTTTTTTCTCCTAACATGACTGGTTAAAAAAATACTGTCCTTGCCCAAGTCTGAACAGTTCAGCTAAATATCCACCTCAGTTTCTCCACTGCCTTCTGTGAGCTTTGCAAAACGTCGAGCCATATGGTCTTGATCTGATCTACCTTGGCCAAAACCTGTCGCCGGAACAGCTTCAGCTGCCGGTGCTGGGGAACTGGGACCTTACTGTCACGCCGAGATCAGCTCTCATCTCTTCAAAACTCTTCACAAGTTTTACCGCCTACTCTTCGGCGCGTTGTAACTCACTCACGGGGAATTTTAAAGCACTGACATTTAAGAAGCTCTACAAGGCACCGTTCCTCTCCGGACCCGTCCGGCTTGTGTGTCCAAACCCCGCTGAGTCCCCGGCTCCGCGCCCGGTGCCCGCGGACCCCGGCCGGCCGCTGCCCGGCGCCCGGCTCGGCTCCAGCCCCTGCCGCCGTTCCGGCTTTACCCCACCTCGCCCCCCGGCTGCTTTTCTGCGGGCTTTTCGATGCCGTGCTCAGAGAAAAAAAAAAAGAAAAAAAAAAAAAAAAGGCTCGGGGTGCAGCCGGTCGCTTCGCCTGCCGCTGCCGCAGCCCTACCTCGGATGTAGGTGCACTTGCTCTCGTCCAGCGGGCTGGAGGAAGAGCCGCCCATGCTGACGGCCGCCGGGGCAGCTGCCGGGGAGCGCTACCGGGGAGCGGGAACCGCTGCCCAGCCCGGCCCAACCCGGCCCGGCCCCGCTTCTCTTCCTCCCGCAGGCGCCGCCTCTCGCCTGCCGCCGCCAGAAGGAGGTCGGGCCCCGGTGGCGGGAAGGTTCCTCCGGACCCTTCTCCCCGCCTCTTCTGTGTCTCCCCCAGCCTCCGGCCCTGCCCAGGAGAGGGCCCCGGGGTTGTCCCTCGTCTGTCTCGGAGATAGGGGAGGAGAAGGTGGCAGGAGGCTCCAGCAGAAGTTGTTGAGGCAGTGGAGAACGCAGCCACCTGCAGGAGAAGCTGGGTGGGCTTCAGGGCACCCATGTCTCTAGAGATTTTCTTCGGCACATAAAAATGCACAGCACTGCGGTCTCCTCCGGCCCTCTTGTTTCCCCATCTCTACCTTTACATCCCCTTGGAGACACAGTTATGATAGAGGGGCCTCAATGCTTTAGAAAATTATGTATGAGTAAAAGAATTTACTAACCATAGAAAAGGGGGGAATGATACAGGGTCTCAGAGGTCTGTTGTTTCCTGACTAACAATGCAGCAAGCAGGTGTCACTGCTTCCCCACTGCTGCTTCCTGATTAACAATGTAATGAACAAGTGTGAAGATAGCCCACAAGAAAAAAAAAACTTCTTTGAGGCTAAGGAAGCGGCAGTGAGGTAGCAATACGGTTGGGGGATGCTCTCATGTGCCTCAGTGTCCTTGAAAATAATAAGGCTCTGCCATCCTCACTGCAAATAATTCTTTCCTTATGTTACACGTGCACTAGGTGTCATGGGACTTAGTCCATTAGAGTTATTACCCAACATTTTCTCCAGAAGAAAGAACCACCTGTAAACATCCTTGAAATAGAACACCTTCTACAAGGCACGTGGAGACACAATGGCATTCATGTGGCTCAGCCTTCAGGGCTGCTCCTTTCTGCTTCATTCAGCCTTTTACCAGGAATTCTGGTGCTCTGTACAGGACAGTATTGAGTATATAATTACAGAATTAATGATAGAGCTACACAAACAGGCACTAAATCGCCTTTACTTCAGGAAATATTGTCCAGTGATTGAACCAGCTTCCTGAAATATGTAAAAGCACTGGTTTGGAGATCCTCAGCTCAGCAGTGTAAGATAATTATGGAACAACTATCCAGATTTCCTTGCCTCTGAATAATATTTTCAGTGAGGCTTTCTACCACGTGGGACTTTCTAAGGTATTTTCTTCTGTTTTGCTGTTTTTATCGTGCTAATTCAGGTGCCTGGGAATGGGCAGCATGCCATACATCATTGTGCCTTGTATGGTTAACATGAAGTTGATGAGTTGCAATGAATACAGATTGTGCTGACATGCTGGAGCTTCTCAGTGACTCAAAGTTTATGCATTTCAGACTTAAATACTTCTTATTCAACCTGTACATCTGTCACTTGGTGTGAAATTGCTTTAACATTGCTAGTTTTGCTTATGCGGGTTGTGCTGACCACAGGTTGGTTACAAATTTTGGGGTTGGACCTTAAAAACTTTTAAAACCAGCAGATTTGAAGATGAAGATGATATGTAACATCAGTGTAACAGAGCAAGCGTTTAACCACCCTGAGGAGAGCGAGTTCATCCCTAGCATCCCTAAAAGAGCATTTCACAAGCCTATAGAGATCTCAGCTGAGAACACAATAGTAAATCACATGATAGTAAATCAACAGCACTTGTAGAAGTGAAACATGAACCAGGCTCTGGTCTCACTGGATTTGATTGTTCAGCTCTGCTTGAGAGCTCAGCACTTGCTCACGGAAAGGTGGATGCTGTGGTTTGCTCACTGCATGGGTTGGAGCTGTGTGAGCAAACAGTGGGGAGAGAACTGTTTACTGTTAGGCATTTTAAAGGTGTTTACTCAGAGAAGGATTTGGCCTCCACTGAGTGTAGCATACTTTTATCAAGCAGATTTGAGAGGCCTTTCAGAATGCACAGTCACATGTACCATGCAAGTCAGATCCAGAAGTCTGGAGAGAGAAACTGTGGAAAACTCAGGAGCTGTAAACCAGATTGCTATTCTGTCTTGTCATTTAGCAAATGAAAATATGCCAAATCACAGAGTTCCCAAGAACAGATGTCATGGTGCATACTGAAGGGGCAACCTCCTTGTCTAATTACATCAAGGGTAAAAACAAAATGAGAACTGAAGAGTTATTTTAATAATAACACTTTTTACTTGGGTAAAACCTGATCCCCCAAGCACTTCACAAATGCTAGCTAATCAGCTAGAAGACCATCATTTTCCTTTCAAGATAGGGAAATACTGTGTTCTAAAAACAAAGTTTGTATCTTAAGCATCTTAAAAAGATGCCACAAGAATTGTGAGCAAAGTGAGGAACAGATATAAAGGATTCTACTTCTATAATGCTTAACAACAAAGCCTAGGAGAAGAAAATTGCTGTGTTAGGTTTTAGTCTGATGTAACATCTGTACTGCAGTGATCAATGATGAAGTAATATTATCAAAATAAAAATACCACTGGAGGCAAAACAAGTTATTTCCCCCACTTTTTTTTCTCCTATGAAATCCTGATCTTTGAGGGTTTTTTTTTCATTTACTCTCCCAAAAAGTTCTTTCTGTAAAGCCCTGTTTTATAATATATCCTAAAGGGCAACATGGTGGAGCTCTTCACCCCACAGAGAAAGGGAACCGAGGAGTGAACAGCACAAGAAGCACCTCCTCCCCAACACAGGAATGCAGATCTATGTCCATTGCCTCTGTGACTTCACTTGTGGCAGCTGGACATCAGGTAGTTTCTCACCTCACCAGAGCCTGAGCATCCCTCACAGTCTGTATGTACAATGGAGACAGTGAAAGCAATGGGAGCTCTCAGCCCCAAAATGTGCTGTGCACGCTCACTACACTGCCTTCTTTTTTCATCAGCCTCCAACTCTGTTTTGGAAGGGAGGAAGATGTATCCACAATCCCTTATTATGTCCACCTGGAGGGAACTATCCTTTAATCCTGATGTGCCACAGACGTAGCAATGAGATCCACACTCAATGCAAACAGGCCACACCATCATAAACAACTCCCAGTGGCTGTCAGTCAAACACACATAGTGCTCAACACAGCCACGGGGCTGATGTGTCATTGGAGGGATGGGTAAAATCTTTGCTGCATTATTGGCTGCTTCTCCTGTGTACCAGCACTTGTCTAATTATAAATAAAACATGCTAAGGAACCAGTAGCTTTGACACACTGAATAACACCACTCGGCTGCACCCTTTGCTCTAGAGCATTCCCAGTTCACAGGGTTCATGCTCTTCCACAACGTTCTTGGTTGCCTCAGAAGCACAATTTGTTATCAACCAGGAGCATTTAAGTGAGATGCATATGAAATCCACTGAGAGAGAAAAGTCATTATCAAAAATGCCTTTATAAGATTTCTCCAAGGGAAAGTAGCCATTTTAAGACTTCAGTAAGCAGAATAGCAAGCTGCTGTTGACAAAGGTGGCTGCAAGCAGAATAAAACCATCAGGGATAAATAAGAATTATCTATTGCTTGTGGAAACTGATAATCATTATTGTCTGAAAGCCAAAACCAGGTTGCAGAAAGTAGTACTGAGAAGACATGTCAGAAGATAAAAGCAGCCCTTTTCTCACAACAGGCTCCTGGTTGAAATATATTTTGAATCCTTTCCAAGTAACACAGAAAAATATTAATCTTATGAATTATTTTCAAAGGTTAGAAGGAGGTCTTAAAATCTAGCTGCAGAAGATATTCTGAGAGAATCACAACTGTTCTGGCTGGAGAGCCAACAATAATATTGTGATAAAATAGATTTTTAAAGACCCCACATTAGAGTTGGTTTTGCTTTAGCTGCTAACTACTAACTCTGAGAGCACTGAAAGCCCACAAGCAGAAAAGTGAATTTTAATAGATTCTTAATTACAAAATGATGGAACAGATGGAACATGGAACAAAACCATGGTGATAAAATGATATAATTCCTATCTCTACTTTTAAAAAGGGTTTAAAACTTGGTACTGGTCAAAATGGAATCAGGCCACTGCCTGCACAATGTAATGCAGGAGGAGACTTTGCTTCCTCACTCCTTATTTTCTTCCCAGTTACACTTTCTTGCAATTCAACGTCTAAACAACATTAATTTGAACACTCATAAAATACTAAATTAGAAATTAACTTCATAATTTTACCCTGCCTTGTTGCAAATCATTCATAAATGTCCATTTTGTCAGGAGAATTGAGTCTGATTCATAATTTGAGAGATTTTTGAATTAATTTTCTCCAGCAATGAAACGTTCTCATAATGCATTAATGGTGACACAACAGAGTTGTGTAGCTCTTCACTTGCATTTAGTAATTATACATATATATATATATATACACATATACATACACACTCCTAGCCTGTCTTAGGTTCCCAGTTCACATGGAGTACAAACAAAAACTTGTAAATCAATCCTGAGCAAGTTCTCCTCTTTATAACAAAATACACAAGCTCTTCATACTTGGGGCACATCAAGGCTGCTTTTTCAAAACAGATTCTAAGATTCCTGTATTACAGATAAGCAGATTATCTCTTTTCTTTTGGAAAAGCAATGAAAACTCTGAACAGGGATGTGAAATTCAGAATCTTTAAGATGTGATTCATTATTTTATTTCCTATAAATTAAGGATTCCTAGAGAATCACCTCCAGCTGTTGCATACTCCATTTGCCTGTACCAGTCTACAGGGGGTTTTATATAACCAATTGAAAATGAATAGTATGTGTTGAACTTCTTTCACTTATGAAATCATATTTGGTGAATTCAAACACCATTTCCTTCTCTGCTTAGTCACTAGGTTATGAAATCTGCTAAATGCCACAGCTAGAGGTGATTGTTCCTGCTCAACTGCCATTAGAGCTGTATTTTAATTGGTCATGTCAAAGCAGCTAACACAGAGGCCTTGGCCAATTATCTGCCAATTATCTTCCTCAGTGTCAAACAAGGTGCACTGATTTGCTCCCTCACCTTGAAACCAAGGTGGTGCATAGAAATAAACCCATAGCTCTCTGCACTTCCCATGGCCTCCTGCTCACACAGCTACTGAGGAGCAAAGGAGAAGGTACAGCTCAATCTGTTCATCTCAGCAGAAAATTCAGGATACAAATCCATCTGTCAGAGATCCAGTGGATTCTTCCCTGCCTCAAATGGACAGTCACATCTGCTTGGGAAGACAAAAAGTAAAAACTTCATCAGTGAGGGAAATGAGTTCATAGGGTGGGATTTGCAGGAGGCAGCAGTAAAGGCTTTCAGGTAACAGAGGAAGGCTCAAGGCCCACTGTCTTTGAGCAGATGTTAGCAAGGGAAGACACCAAAAGACAGAAATTAGACATGCTTTTTTTTTTTTTTTTTCTTAGTGAAGTAAATTGTGTGACTTTACTTCAGGAGTAAGAAATTCTGTTTCCAGATAGGACTGAAAGTTTCTTCCCAAGGGAGCTGATGTTTGTGTATGATGAACTATCCCTCACAAGCACAGCAGGCGTGTGCTGCGGAAGCTGAATGATCCTGCAGGCACGATTAACGAGGGAGAGGACTAAATCCTCACGACATCTGGATTTGCTTCTTCTGGGCACAGATGGTTTTGGTTGTTTTTTTATTCTGAGTATATTCATTAAGACAAAGCACATGGTTTAAACACAGCCTTCCTGTTCCAAGTCTCCATTTTCCATGGAGGAGCTTCTCACCGGGAGCTTATCCAAGAAGGCAGATGTAGTGATGGAAACGGGATTTGCTAAAGCATCTTGCACACTGAATGGGCTGCAAGAGTTCAGAAGGAGATACACAAAGGAAAGCTGAATAGTTTGGATTTTTGATTTTTTTTCCCCTCTCCCTCATAAATTATTGTCTTGTTTGCTTCATTTTGTCTCTAGATTATGTTATAAAACCCTTAGCACTCCTTGCAGTAAATGGATTCCAAAATGTTGACAGGATTTTCTGTTCATAAGTTTAGATGTTTAACACATAAGTTCATCCATCCAAGCCCTGGGAATGCCACCCAGCAATAAACCTTCAGAACAAAGGACACAATGTGCTAATCATGTCAGTGGGCCAGTTACCCACTGATCCTTCTAATCCTGTTAGCCCCATGCTCCTCTCTAGCTCAGGATTTGCCCAGACAAGAGAAGGACATTCCCCACTTGAGGCACTAGAATATCCAGGGTCCAGTTGCCCCATTCCAGTATAGGCTGAGTCGTGCCATGTTTGTAATGTTAACTGCCAATTGGTGCATAAATTGCAACAAGCAGGAAGCAAGAATCTTAGCAATTATTAACAAGACTTACTTGGGTAGTAATATCTAAACACAGAGTTTTTCAATGTCCTTTAGGAGAGCAAATGTAATTAACTGGTATATTACCTCTGGAGTAATGCATGAGGAGACCTTGTCAAGGCCTTTAGTACTTCAAGGGGCCTGTCAGAAAGATGGGGGCACACATTTTATCAGAGCGTGTTGCAACAGGACAAGGGGTGATGGTTTTAAACTAAAGAAGGAAGCTTTAGACTGGATAGAAGGAATATTTTATGTTGAAGTGCAGGTTATCCAGAGAGGTGGTTGATGCCCCATCCCTGGAACTATTTCAGGTGAGGTTGGCCAGGGTTCTGAGCAACCTGCTCTAGTTGCAGATGTCCCTGATTCCTGAAAGGTGGTTGGACTAGATGACCTTGAAAGGTCCCTTCAACCCAAACCACTCTGTGATTCTATGATTTCCTTTTGTTCTAAATCGAGCATTTACTATAGAATAGTGATCTACTTAAAACTGATAAACACTGTCAAACACCTAGGGAGTCTGGCTGTTTCCAAAGCAATTTAAACATCAGTATTTATTTGGCTTTTATAGAAAAGCATATCACTCATTTTAAAAATTCCTTGCTTTCGTATACACATCCATCACTGCAAGACCATCTTCTTTGTTGTACTGTATTGAACATACTGGCCTATTTACTGCATTAAAGTAGCCCTCTTTAACTGCAATGCAGCTATTTCTTTTCCTTCCTTTTCTATTTCGTAATAAAGTTAGCATTTCTGCAGGCACTGGAATCCTAATTTGCCTGACATGAGACAAAATAACAACATTCTTCTGTTATCCCAACTTTGAAACATGATGATTAGAAATATTATCACAGATCACAGAAAAATCTGGGTTGGAAGAGACTTCTGGAGACCATCTGGGCCAACCCTGTGCTGGAAGCAGAGCCATTGAGTTGGGCTGTCCAGGGTCCAAGTCTTGAATATTTCCAGTGAGGGAAATCCTACCACTTCCCTGGCAAACTATTCCAATGTTTAATTGTTCCCACAGTGAAATTTTTTTCTCACTCACATCCAGACAGATTTTCTACTTGAAGCAACTTGTTTGTATTAACCTTAATGTGTTTTCCCTTGATGTGTTCTGATGTGCAGATTAGTGCCTGCTTGACTAGGTAACCAACAGAAGAAACAACAGTGGCCTGGTTTTATTTCTAATGTAATGCTGGGCATTTAGTAGGTAAACTACCTGAAGGTGAACTTCTGTCCTGGTCTTTCAATCCCCTTTGCACAGCCTGGCCCACCACCTGGGTGGTCTTTAAGGACTCTGTCAACCACCAGAAAATCAAGGATGAAGAAGTGGGCAGGAGGCTGCAATGGAGGGTGTTATGTTCTACAACAGCCACCCACTCCATTGAAAAATGAAGTTTTTCAAGGGCTTTGCCTGTACAGTCTAACTGAGCTGTAAGGTCCCAGCTGCTGCCTGGAGGCTGGTACCCGACCCCTCAGTTTGCACCTGTCCATCACCACTGAAGAGTGACAGCAGCAGCAAATTCAACCCTGGAGTCCTGCCAACAATTACCTGTTCCTTGGCACTCTGCCCAGAAGAAAACCTTGCAAACTTTTACACTCTGGTCCTCGTTTGTCTGGTACATTTCTATAGCTATTGAAACAACTGCCAAAAAAAAAAAAAAAAAAAAAAAAAGGAAAAAAAAAAAAAGAAGGAGATGATAAAAATGTTTAGATTCTGGAATAAGCATGCATAATGGTTTGGCTACAGCTCCCTTCTCTTTCCCAAATACTTGAAAGAATAACAAGAGGAAATACTAAAAAGAAACAGCAATCTAAACAAAGGTTGTGAGGTCAAACTCTCCCTTGCTCCTCCTTCCTTCTCGTTATCGCTGCTAGCCACTTGGCTGCTGGCTCTCAGCTGAAGGCATTGGCTCCATTGTTAGTCCCCAGGCAAAAACAATAAACGACAAGAAAAATGATTATGTGGGTGCCCAGTGCTATCTTGAGCAGTTCCAGAATTTTGCCTTGTGCAAAATGAAAATACTCAGAAAACAAGAAGAAATAAATTGAAATCAATGTACATGAAGTACATGAAGCACCAGCCTTAACTCTGGTCACCATCAATGGTGGTTACCACTAGAATATGTTGCACAAACGACAGTTATGTCTGCTGTGCTTAGATGTATCTGCAAGGGATGGTGAGGGAAAGTGGCCAAGAAGGCCACCAGCATCCTGGCTTGGATCAGCACTAGTGTGGCCAGCAGGACTAAGGCAGGGATCGTCCCCCTGGGCTGGGCACTGAGGTGGCTGTACCTCAAATCCTGGGTTCAGCTTTGGGCCTCTCACTCCAAGAAGAACATTGAGGAGCTGGAGTGTGTCTGGAGAAGGGCAATGAAACTGTGGAAGGGTCTAAAGCTTCTGAGGAGTGCCTGAGGGACCTGGGGTTGTTGAGCCTGGAGAAAAGAAGGCTCAGGAGAGACCTTCTTGATCTCTGCAGCTTCCTGAAATGAGGTTGGAGCCACATGGGGTTGCTCTCTTCTCCCAAGAACAAGTGACAGGACAAGAGTAAAGAGCCTCAAGTTGTACCTGGAGAGGTCTAGGTTGACATGAGGAAAAATGTCTTCCCCAGAAGAGTTGTCAGTGCCTGTCCCAGGCTGCCAGTGGTGGAGTCCTGATCCCTGGAGGGGTTTCAAAGCTGTGTGGATGTGGTGCTGAGGGACAAGGTTCAGTGGTGAAATTACAGTTCTGGGTTAACGGTTGGACTCAATGATCTTAAAAGTGTTTTCCAACCAGAATTATTCTGTGATTCTATGATAGCTTGGCAGGACTGTAACTGCAGTGATTAGGGGGGCAGTGGTGGAGGAAAGACACAAAGACGTGTTATGAAGATTTTGGGTGGAGAGGGCTTCCTGGTACTGCTTTCACAGCAGTGAAACAGGTCTGAATATGTGAATTTCAAGACAGTCCAGTGAAAGTTTTGCATCAAGATGCAACCTGCACAAATAGGAGGGTTCTGAAAATCCACCAGGTGTGAAGTTGTTCTTAGGAAGCATTGGATGTTTGAGGATAGGATAAGAAGCTACCACACAGTGCAGTTTATCTCAGTGCTGGATTTGCCAGTGCAAAAGGAGTTATCAGACCCTGTCTGACAGTGCTCCTGTGGCCTGAGTGTCTCTGCTGTCTGCAAAGCTCAGTCACCTTGCACTGCCACAGCCCTGAAAAGAAAAAGAACCAAAGTCATGACCTAGTTGCATGTTGCCTAATTCGATATTCTGGGAGCACAGAGAGCTGACACCAACTGTATCAGTTCAGAGTCTCTGTAAGTGAAATTTCTAATTGAACAAGGAACTGGTTCACTGCAGGGACTGGTATCACTGGGCTCTAATTGAAGTACTACTGCCACACAATAAAAATAGAGGAAGCCTTACAATTCCTACTCAGTTTGCTGTCATGCATCTGATTATAGAGAAGTGACAATGCTTCTACTTCCAGCTGATCAAAGGCTGGAGTTGCTGACATGACAGGCAGCAATCAGATTTTCAACCAACATTTGTATATCCCGACTGTTCCACTGAACGTGGAAGGCACTAGCTACCAAAATCATGGGTTCTCCTTTGTCCACTCTGACTCTCTGACTCTCTAAGCTTATGCCAAATACAACCTCAACCAAGACTTTAAACTAGCTGCTCTCTTCCCAGTTTGCGAAGCTGTTCCCACACCGAAGTTACTCCTTGCTATCTGGCGCCCTCTCCCGCACACCTGCCTGTGCAGCTGCTCTGGTTCTGGAAGTAGTTTCCCTCAACACCCTCCTCCTCTGGTAAGCCCTTTCAGGACAGAAGTGCCTCTTTACCCAGCAACCCTTACCTCCCTGTTTTTCAGACACGTGGCTTGTGGCCACACTCTGAGAGGCTCCCAGGCAACCTTGGCTTCGTTAATGAACAGTTTACCAGGCAATTCTTTTTCTTTACAAAGCAAAATTATTCCCAGCATCCTCACTTTACCATGGTCCAGCTCCCTGCTGGTTGTCTCTAGCTTACTGATAATAAATATCCTTGCAACAAAACACACTGAGCAGGTATTTAGTGTCTTTACCTCCTCAAGGTAATTTCTCTAACTCTTTTCTTTGGGCCCCTCAATCCAAGAAATACATTTTGGGTCTGGAGCATGTCCAGAGAAGGGCAACAAAGCTGGGGAAGGATCTAGAGGACAAGACTTGTGAGGAACAGCTGAGGGACCTGGGGTTGTTCAGCCTGGAGAAATGAAGGCTCAGGGGAGACCTAGTTTTCAACAGCTCCCTGACAGGAGGTTGGACCCAGGTGAGGGTCAGTCTCTTCTCACAAGGAAAAAGGATAGAACAAGAGGAAATGGCCTCAAATTGCACCAGGGGAGGTTTAGGCAGAACGTGACAAATAATTTCTTACCCACAGGGGTTGTCAGGGCCTGGCCCAGGTGGAGTCCCCATCCCTGGAGGGGTTTCAAAGGGATATGGTTTAGTGGTGCCCTGGCAGTGCTGGGTTAATGCTTGGACTCAATGATCTTAAAGGTCTCTTCCAACCAAAATGATTCTATCTTTCCTGCACAGAGAGCAGCTTGAATCAAATTGCTTTGAGACTCACTGCCCCCTCAACACCACGATAGCCTTCAGCCTTCTTGCTACTCCCTGTAGTAAGGTAGCAACAGCTACGTAACCATGGTTGTCTCTGCACTCAGTAGAGGCAAGAAAAATCAGACAGATGATGTGTCCCCATTCTATATGTGTTTTGCACAGAAGGCCCATTGTACCTGCAGCCAAGGAAATTCAGAGAGGTGTGACTTGACCTCTGCCTCCTGACAGCAGGTTCTCTGGTCACCCAGCTGAGATTTTAACAACCTGAAACAGCAGCTCTAAGACAGAAAATTTGTTCCATGTGTGGGTCCTCTTCCCCTGGTGTGAGAGAGAATGAACTTGCTTTTTTATCTGGAGATGAAAATCTATGGTCCTGGCTCCCACAGAAGGCAGGAATGGGGCACAAAGCCTGAGGAGTTTAAGAACCCATGCAAGAGGAAATAATATGGGGCTAGCACTTAATCACCACAGCTCCACATCCTCCTCTCCCAGGCTCATTGCCAAACCACTTTCTCCTCTGTTTCCTTCCTCCCTGTTGTCTTTTTTACACTCTGTCAAGTTGTTTGCACTGTTTCCTCATTCTCACTCAGTGTTCCAAAACTTCTCTTTATTGTATTTTCTGAGTTTAACACTTTGACTTTTGGCTAATGCTGCAATGTTTATGGTATTTGATCTACACATTTTAGGAGGCTTTTTTAGGTTGAGGATGAGAAGTAGATGCCTGTTTTCAGGAAGAATTCAGAGATCCCAGCCATTCATGTGGTGTAGGTGCCTTTGAAAAGTCTTTCTGCAGGGCAGCCTGTTTGCTCATGGTTACACAATGCTACTATGAATTATTTCACTAGAAAGTACATTTAAAACTTGTTTTCAGCTCCTTTGTGCATACTGGTATGTACTCTGTATCTTCATGGTCCAAGATTCTGTATCACCAACTTCTTTAGACACAGATTTTTTTCTACAGGCCTCCTGCACCAGTGCTGAGTGACAGGATGAGAGAGTTTGGAATCACTACCTGAAGAAAATTCTTCCCTCTTTCCATTCTATTCCCTTCACTTTTTTCCTTCCACTGTTATAATTATAAAATAATTTAAAATAAAAACCAACCAAATGAAGATCTGTTTTTAAGAACTTGCAAGCAGGTTTTTGTCTTTCTGATTAAATCTGTCATATCCCACCTCCACAATTTATCTTCCTTAGCTTTTTAAGCTCAGCTTCAAAATGAATTGTAGATTAGATTAACAGCTAGGGACTTGAGTAGAAATGTATACATTCCACTTTAGCTCACTCTATATTTCTATCTTAGGTGTGAGTCAGAGGACCAAAGCTATCTTGCTACCTTAGTCAGTTCAGAAGCATGTAAGCACAGAGAGAACAATTCAGAAAATCTGAAGTAGATGCTTAGAGCACATTGAGTGGGAAAAAAAAAAATAAAATCTCAGTTTACTGTTAGTACAAAAACCAGCTTCTTTGGCCTCTTGGCCACCCCTGAGCATTCCTGGTGCTGCAGTCACGGTGATGTCTCTGTTCCAGCCAGTCACACTGGCTACATAATAGAGCAGTTCTTTAATGCTGCTAATTTTTATTGTCATGGTGTTCCCACTGAGATGGTAATTTGATTAAACCAGGCTCCCACTGTGGCTGTACCAATGACAGACACTGCAGGGATCTGTCAGCCTGAAACTGCCTTGGACAACCCTGGGAAGGTGCTGCCCCACCAGGCCCCACCAGGCTCCACCAGGCCCCACCAGGCCCCACCGCGGCAGGATGGGAGCTGCCGCTCGGCTCCTGTGTGCTCCTAGGAGCTGCAAGAATCCAGACAGAAAAAGAAACTCATCATGACTGGGAACCTGAGGCACGTTATCAATCCTTCCCATCAACCAACCATGAACAGGGCTTGATAACAGGATAATTTTAAATGTGTATTATTCCAGCCATTCCTTAACTATACAATGCAAATATTGCAGGGAATGCTTTCCTGTCAGAAGTTTAAGATGCCTGTACATTAACACTCATCATCTTCTTTGTCTGGAAAGATTAGCTTGTTCCATTTTTCCCTCTTAGCCTTGAACAGGTTGTAGCCTTTCCACTGCTTGTTTTAAAGATAGTATTAAATTTTGATAACTTTTACCATAGACCTTCAGTTCCATGGGATGGCCCTTGCAGGAACTTAACTTTTTAATCCTGCTCGGGCAGGGGGGTTGGACTAGATGATCTTCTAGGTCCCTTCCAACCCCTAATATCTATGAATCTATGAATGAATCTATTGACAGATTTCATGTGAGGAGAGTTGGGTGGAGGGGAACCTCATGAAATTCAACAAGGGCAAGTGTAGTGATTGTTCCTGGGGAGGAACAATCCCTGCACTAGTATAGGTGAGGGGCTGACCTGCTAGAAAGCAGCTCTGCAGAGAAGTACCTGGGAGTGTTGGGAGACAAGTTCACCATGAGCCAGCAATGGGCCAATGGTGTCCTGAGTGAAGAGTGTCATGATGAAGAGTGTGACCAGCAGGTCAGGGGAGGTTCTACTGAGACCTGCTGGTCTCTACCCTCTACTTTACCCTAGTGAGGCCACATCTGGAGTACTGGGTTCAGTTCTGGGCTCTCCAGTTCAAGAGAGGCAAATAACTACCAGAGAGAGTCCACCAGAGGCTCCAAAGATGCTGATGGTGACTGGAGCATCTCTGTGCTGAGGAAAGGCTGAGAGCCCTGGGGCTACTTAGCCCAGAGAAGAGAAGACTGAGAGTATCTGATCAATGCTGATCAACAGCTAAAAGTCAGAGGTCAAGAGGATGGGGCCAGATTCTTGTCAGTGGTGCCAAATGGCAGGACAAGGGGCAACAGGCACAAATAGGAACCCAGGAGGTTCCATCTGAATAGGAGGAAAAACTTTGCTGTGAAGGTGTCAGTGCCTGGCCCAGGCTGCCCTGAAAGGTTGTGGAGTCTCCTCCTCTGGAGAGATTCCAAACCCACCTGGACATTATACTGGGCAACATGTTCTGGGTGACCCTGCTGGAGCAGAGGGGTTGAACTGTATGATCTCCAGTCTTTCAATCCCCACCCTGCTGGGATTCTTTGAATAAGAAAAATACAAGAGTATGTGCTGAACTGCCTTTCTTGTCTTACTGGATGAAGACCTTCAATAACAAGGGAATCCTCATTGTCAGACTGTACTAAGTAGTAGGATGGGCTTCATAATTGCAGTTTTCTTACAAGTGATGTGGAAACCATTACAGTAAATAGTGATGTACTTCTCACTAACCTTTTGCTTCATTTAACTGAATCCAAAATGTTTAAGTCTAGCACATCCAGCATGTGTGTGTGTGCATGTGCATATATGGACACAGATATCTGCTGTCTTCATAAACCTGTATTACATGTCTCATTTCTCCCAACTGCAAATATGAACCAGATGTGTGAGCCTGTAGAGAACAGAGGTAATCTAGTTTTCCCTAAACTGTGTGCCTTCTGGTTATTTGGAAGGCAAATATTTTCCAAATAGCAGAACCACAGACCTTAAAAACAATTAACAACATACAGCCAAGATCTCATTTTTCCATCCCTTAGGCTGAAAATAATGAAAGAGTGGAGGTGGAACCCAAAAAAGGAAATTATTTCCTCTTTAGACCTTTACCTTAACATAACATATTGGGGCAAAGTGGCTGGCAACTGCCCAGCAGAAAAGGACCTGTGGGTGTTGGTCAACAGCAGCTGAAGATAAGCCAGTGTGGTGGCCAAGGAGGCCACCAGCATCCTGGCTTGGATGAGCCAGTGGCCAGCAGGACTAGGGCAGGGATCATCCCCCTGGAGTCAGCACTGGTGAGGCCACATCTTGAATCCTGGGTTCAGTTCTAAGTCCCTCACTCCAAGAAAGACATTGAGGGGCTGGAGCGTGTCCAGAGAAGGAAAACAAAGCTGAGGAAGGGCACTGATCTTGTGAGGAGATGCTGAGGAATCTTGGGCCCCCTGCTCTGGGTGATGCTGCTGTAGCAGGGGTTTGGACAAGATGATCTCCAGAGATCTCCTCCAACCCCTACCAGTCTGAGATTGTGCTGCTATTGTCTGATGTGGAAAATCTCCCCAAGAGGGCACCAGAGTCAGTAAATATCATCCAAGCAGCTATTGACAAAGAGACTGTTACTTGCACCTAATTCGAGGTCAAGAGCTGTTTTAACCACCTACAAGCCAGGCCTTCAGTTTAGAATAATTCAGCAGCACATTCAGTGATTCCATGTACACTCAGCTTGATGTTTGCTGCTTTGTTGTGGATCCCAAGGAGAGCTTGGATCCAGGTATTGCTGCTGCTCACAAACATTGCCCCATTTCCAACCTAACTGCTGTGAGGTTTGTGTCACATGCCTCAAATATTGCCCATAGCTAAAATATTGCCCAGAGCTCTAGGATGAGAACAGCAACTGTCCAGTTGGTTTTCCAGGACACAGTGAAACTTTTTCATCAGCACAAATGAAGAGTTCACCTGTGCAAGAGTCAGCTTTATTATGGGGTAGTCTCAGTCTGTGTGTGGAGCTACTCCCCCAGATTCTACCACCTTCCATGCTTCAAAGGCCTTTGGACTCATCTTTGCAATGCATATGTACAGTTATTTAAAAAATAATTATAGTAAAAAGTTAAAAACCTCATGGACAGAAATTCCTCTCTGGGAACCCACACTCCATAGTTGCTAATCATGTTTGTTTCCTAATTGCAGAGGACAGGACATTGCAAACAGACCTCAAGTTAAAAAGTTGTAAAAATGGTTTTATCATGTCCCTGTTTATTTTCAAATACCTCTTCTAAGCACTGGAGGTGAAGCATTCTGCATTCTTCTTTGCCCTGAGGCTACTCAGATCCTTCTGAAAGTATGTGCAAAACCTCTTCAACTGTTTGGAGGAAACAAGAAAAACAGACTAAAAACAAACAAACAAACAAATCCACTTATTATAATGCAAAATGTAAATAAAGTAGTAAAAGAGAAGCTACAGGACAAAAAAATGGACATGGATTCTGTCCAATTTACTGCCTCTTTTGCAGAGAAAGGTGACCACAGGAATAGCTTCTGTTTCACTAAAGCATTTCAAAAAATCATAGAATTCTGGAATCATAGAACGGTTTGGGTTGGAAGGGACCTTAAGGTTCACCTAGTTCCAACTCCCCTGCCATGGACAGGGACACCTCCTGCCAGCCCAGGTTGCTCAAGGCCTTTAGCAAATCTTAGAGAGAAATGTTAAAACTCCTTGAAGCAGATTTACAGCCATTCCTTTCTAATTGTCTCAAAACAGGAGCTTCATCACAGAAGCCCCTGCCCAGCACAAGAAACCAGCCTGAGAGGTTGGCAGGGCTCTGTCCCTCAAGAGAAGGGAGGATGGAGAATCTTCATTGCACATGGCTAGGAGAGGAGAAGCAGGTTGGTGACAGCTTGCCAGTCACACACATACTCTTGATCTCCTTGAAAGGAAACAAAGCTCAGTGGGAAAGCAAAGAACACTCCTGGGCCAGGAGTATCAAATCTGAGAGCAGATACTACAGAGAGTGCAGTTCCCTTTCTGCCTTTATTTATAGACTTAATTAGAAGACTAGTTTGAGCATTCAAGAGGAGCAACATTTTATTGCTCCTCTAGTTGCTTATAATGAGTTGCCATTCTTTTGTCTTCATCCCCCAGCCCTGGATTTCTGGGAAGGAAGGGTAACCATTAGCTTTTGCAGCCTGAGTTTTGAATATCCATTAGCTCACAGAACAGGTCCCAACGCACAACATCCCACAAGCAGAAGGAAATCACATCTGTTCAGCCTGCTGCTCTCACCCCTTGAAGTAAGCTGGAGAAGAATAATACTCTGCTATGAAATCACTAGTGAATTCAAGACCAAAAAAAAAACTCAGTGTAGCCTGAACACATAACTTGGAGGATAAGAAAGCAGGAGCAGACAGCTGTGCAAGAATCTACAGCAGAATGTAAACTACCAACAGGAAAGTCACACCTGTGTTAGGGGGTACCTGGATGGCTGTGAACACTGTCAGAATGTTGTTCCTTTGGGCAGCTAAACAGCCTCCATCTAGAAAGAAGAAACAATTATTACTGTTGTTTTTGTTGTGGCTAAACATTATGGTTTAGACAAAGGGAATTAATTTTCTTCTCTTACCGTGTTAAAGGGATAAAGGAAATGACTACAATTCCCACCAAATAAAAGTATTTTAATAAGCTAATTACCTAATTAAATAATTACATTCTTTGTCTCCCTGCATTCCTACAACTGCTAATATAGTGTCTTAAATATAACATAATCACTAATATAGTGTCTTAAATTCAGAGTTACTAGCAGCCATTAAGTGCATGTTACCCCACTCCCAAGTCCACATCAAATTCATCTTTACAAAAGACACCTCTAATTATCCAGCCTTGTTATTTCAGTCAAATGTCTTAATATGCCCTTGGGGGCATTTCACAAACTAAGGAGATATAAAATGTCTACTCAAAGTATGAAGATTCTGAAAACTTTGTGCATTTTCCAGCACAAGCCCTAAGGCTATGGATTTTGTAAATACAAAATACAGTCTGAGTTTGGGGTTTTACATTTTGACATGTTGAAGAATCTGCATTTCACTAACTTTTCCATCCATGGGGCCCTTCCTGTAATTCAGGGATGTGGCACTTTGAACTAGATTTCCTTTTCTAAACTGGCAAAATCTTTTGAGCATTGCCTGATAATTCTTTTTCTGTAGCTGTTATCTCACAGCTACTCCTGCAGTTCTGGGCTACTTTTGCCTTCTCTTTTTCCTTTTCTGAGAGGATTATATTCAGAATAACACAGTTTAATGCTGTTATGAAAACACTGTCTGGAAAATTCTAAATACTTCAGTTACTGATAACCACTGTACTACTGTCCTTCCCTGCTTGTGGTTGTAGGATTGTTTAGGTTTTATACAGCTACCAAGGCTCTATTTCCAGTTAAAAGTTAGGATAATTCTTTTTCCTCCACTTCCAGCTCTCCCTTCTTAGAAGCAATCTGTGTGATTGGGTTGGAAGGTCATCTAGTCCAATCCCACTATCCCTGCTCTGTTTGACCAAGGCAGCCAGCATGGGAAAAAGGACTATTTTGCAGGCAAGTCTCTCAGCCTGTTGGGACACCACCAATTACCTTCCCTCATCTTACTGTCCATTTATTTTCCCTTGCTATAATTTATTTACACACTCATCTTTCTTCACCATAATGCACCACTGCAGTGTAACACACCAACATGGACATTTCCTCCTACCTTCTCCCACCTTTTGTGCATTATTTACAGTTCTCTGCCTCCAGACTTCTAAAATGGAAGTACTTAATTTTCTTTTTGCTTCTCTCTATATACTGGTTTTTAAAAGGCAGTGAATGGGTGACCTTCAATCACTTTAACAGGTAATAAATATTTTACCTGGAAGGAAGACATGGAAACAGCATGTCTCAGTTGACTGGAGTAATTTTCTTTACTATTATTTTGCTGCTGCAAGCAGCAGCAGAAATGTTTCCATTACACCAGGAACACTGGAAACCACAAGCTGATGAAAGCTTTTTCAGCTCTCCTGCTGCATGGTTTTTCTACCCGCTGCAAAGAATGCTGCAAAGAATTTAACTGCTCACAAACACAAAGGTTTGAAATACAATATTATCCATCTCCTGAGAGTTTCTTGTTTCATTGTAAATGAGAATCACAGAATGATGGGATAGATGGGGCTGGAGGGGACCTCAGGAGGTCTCTGTCCAACCTCATGCTCAAAGCCAGGTCAGCTCTGGGATCAGATCAGGTTGCTCAGGGCTTGAAACAGCTGGGTCTTGAAAACCTCCAAGAATGAAAATGACACAACCTCACTGGACAAACTGTGTTGCGGCTGCTTGGTTGTTCTGATGGGGAACAGATTTTCCTTGCATTCAGTCCAAACCTTCCATGTTTCAGTTATTGTCACCTCTCACCTCACTCCCTGGCACCACTGAGAAACGCCTGGCTTTATAGTCTCAATAACCTCTTAGGAAGGGCTTGGATGGGGCAGGGTCCCCAAAGCCTTCCCTGCCCCAGGCTGACCAGGCTCCACCCCTGTGGCCTCTCCTCTCAGGGCAAGTGCTCCGGCCCCAACCACCCAGGTGGCCTCCCTGACCTCGCTCCAGTTTGTCAATGCCTCTCCTGTGCCAGGAGCCCCAAACCAGACGTGGTGCCTGGATGTGATCTAAGGAG
The DNA here is from genome assembly GCA_025447755.1 of Corythornis vintsioides. NCBI lineage: Eukaryota > Metazoa > Chordata > Aves > Coraciiformes > Alcedinidae > Corythornis > Corythornis vintsioides. Next base: position 12,016 of record JAOEGS010001284.1, on the reverse strand, counting down.
TGCTGAGCAGAAGGGACTAACCTCCCGCTTGATCTCCTGACCATACCCAGCGTGCTGACCATGGGGCCTTTCATTTGGCAAATTTTATGTTTGTAACACTCAATGACTGTTGCTTATCTGCTAGTTGCAGGAGAAGGAAGAGTGAGAAGAGACCATTTTCTTCACCAAGATGCCAAGAAGCCTTTATTTATTAATTTATGACTCTTTTTATACACTTTTAACTTCCAGGCAATTGGACAAGAAGCCAGCCCCCCCCTGGGGTGATTGGCTGGGGTGTCACAACACCCAGAATCAAAACATCTTTCTACTGTTTTACAAACAGCTGCCACCAAGGTCACAGCTGGTGGGAATCTTTGCGATCCCACAGGAAGGAAAATCCCATGCAGTAGAATTTTAACATCCACAAATGACCTAAAAATCATTTTGTTTTTTTCACCTCACAAAAGTTTTACTAACAGTGGTCTATTAGCACAGGAACTTCTTCACTCATCCCAGTACTGCAGACAATTAACAAGCAAAGCAATTTTCACCAAAGAACACTTTTTGGTACAGCAATAGCTTGATGGACAACATCTTCCTCCCCTCAGCACTCACCAACAGCTGACACATAAGGAAAAGTTCAGTCATTACTTCTGATTAATGTCATTCCAAAGAGAGGAACTTACCAGGATTTCTTTGTCTTTTCTGTACCAGCTTTGAACTTAACATTTAAAGAGATCAACGCAACCCACTTAAGAAAATACTTCTCTTAAAAAACCTAATGAAGAATAAAAAAGTACTGTTAAATCCTGTCCTGAGTCAACTCTCTCTGAGATTTGGCTGACTAGAATTCATGAAAAAATATGTACAGTTTTGCAAAGAGGGAAAAAGTCCAAACCAGGACTTTATTAATATTCTGATTATGGGAATATTAACAGTAATATTCTAGGAAAACTTAAAATACTCCATACTGAATTGGTTTAAATATTCCATATTGAATCCTAATAAATGATCATTAATGACTGAAATATTAATTCAAATATACATCTCATGAGGTGACCTCTTGTTCACTTTCTACTCACACCACATTTAATTACACCAAGTGTTACTGCTTTGCTTTTGCAGTAAAACAGTTAATGACAAGACCGATAAAGGTGCTACTGAAGAAGCTCATTAAAAAAAATTCTCAAATTAACAAACATTAAAACGCAGACACCATTATTTCATGTTATGACCACAGAGCAGACTTGAGATGCTCAAAAACATCTAACGTGCATTTTTGTGTCTTAAATACAAGCCCACTAAGTCTTACTTTAGTTCCTGACCTTTGTTTGAGGAGCGTGAAGATGGCACTGCATGTCTCAATGGTGGGCTTGGTGCCACACTGCTCCAGCCTGACAGTTCAGCCCTCCTCAGGGGTCCAGCTTTGTCTCATGGCTGACAAACAGCTTCGGAAAGGTGGCCTAGACCATCACCAGTGAAGAGCCATGGAGTTTAGAGGGCACACTGAGGGAGAAAACCCCAGCAATGGCCAGAGGCCATGAATTTGGCCTACAGGGTCCTGAGCATGGCAGTCCTGCTCTTGCTCAAAGTCAATTTAATAGAATCACAGAATAATTTAGGTTGGAGACCTTTAAGATCATCAAGTCCAGCCACTAACCCAGCACTAAACCTCAGCACCACATCTTCACAGCTTTGAAACCTCTCCAAGGGATGGGGACTCAATCACTGCCCTGGGCAGACTGGGACAGGCCTTCACAACCCTTTTGGTTTCATGTCCAATCTAAACCTGCCCTGGTGCAACCCGAGGCTGTTTCCTCTCATCCCTTGTTCCTTGGGAGAAGAGAGGGACCCCCACCCGTCTCCAGCCTCTTTTCAGGGAGTTGTGCAGAGCGAGGTCTCCCCTGAGCCTCCTTGTCTCACACACGGCTTCACCTGGCGATGTGGCTGCTCGAGGTGAGTCGAGACCTCAGCCCGGACACGGCCGCCACCGTCCCACCCTCCCTGCTCCGCACGGAGGTACCCGCAGCGCCTCCGGTGCTGGGGCTGAGCCTCCCCTGGCCCCTCCCGGGCGGTACTCGAGCGGAAAACGCGAGATGCACCGACCGTGCCCCGCCGCTTTATGTCGGTGAACATCCCCCGCGCTCCCGACCTCTCCCGCCAGGCGACACCGTCGGGCCCGCGGCGCCGG
>JAOEGS010001283.1:0-13564 GCA_025447755.1 Corythornis vintsioides | reverse complement strand
TCTGGAGAAAGAGACCTGGGGGTCCTGGTGGACAGGGGGATGACCATGAGCCAACAATGTGCCCTTGCATTGGCCAATGGCATCCTGGAATGCATTTAGGAGGAGTGTGGCCAGTAGGTCAAGTGAGGTTCTTCTCCGCCTGTACTTTGCATTGGTAAGACCACACCTGGATTACTGTGTCCGATTTTGGACACCCCAGTTCAGAAAAGACAGAGGGAGTCCAACGCAGGGCTACCAAGTTGATTAAGGGAGTGGAGCATCTCCCTTCTGAGGAGAGGCTGGGATTGCTGGGGCTCTTTAGAGTGGAGGAGACAGAGGGGACACCTCATCAATGTCTATAAATATGTTAAAGGTGAGTGTAGGGACAACAGAACCAGACTCTTCTCAATGTCATCCAATGACAGGACAAGAATCAATGGGTGCAAGTTGGAGCACAAGAGGTTTAGGGTCAACACAAGGAAAAACCTTTTTACAGTGAGAGTGACAGAGCTCTGGAACAGGCTGCCCAGGGAGGTTGTGGAGTCTCCTTCTCTGGAGACATTCAAGACCCGCCTGGATGTGTTCCTGGGTGACTCAGTCTAGGTCTTCCTCCTCTGGACGGGAGGTTGGACTAGATTATCTTCTAGGTCCCTTCCAATCCCTAACATTCTGTGATTCTGCGATTTTGCAGTGTTTTTATCTAAGTCACTTTAGAATGTTTTTGATCTGATTTTTTAATAATAGAATATATTAAATGTTTTACAAATTCTACATATATAATTGAATAGTAATAATATATTACTGAATGTTGTTCCATAGTAGAAAATTATCTATTCAGTGTTACAAGTACTGCAAAGAAGTCATTCCCCAGTTCCTAGAGAAATAATGAAAATTACATAAATATAAATCCTGAAGGGACAGAAGACGTAATCTGAGGCAAGATATAGCAAAGCAGATCACCACTGCAGATATTTTCTAATTTTTTAAGACATCTAGTGATAAGAATTCCTGCAATCTCCTCAGATTATTCTAATATTATTGAAACATTTTTCCCAATAACATCTTAGATCTACATTCCTGCAAAATAATTCAAATTCATGCCTTGATCTCAGTGCGTACAAAAAAGAATTGGTCTTTGCTCCTTAACAGACCTAGAATAAAAAAAAAATATATCAGTTCCTGAGGCTTTTTTTCACAAGTAATGATTTTTTTTTTTTCCTTCCTCTCCTCTGGACCCTTGAAATTTATGTATGTTTTATCTGTATGCAGTGGACAGTGACCACAGTGCTGTTCAAGCTACAGATGCATGATCCTTGTGCCATCATCATACTGAAGGACCTTGGTATGGCTCTGAACAGTACCCAGTGTTTTTGAAGGACAAAGAAAAATTGTTGGGACACAGTGATGCCCCCACCATGGTCCTCTAAATGCCTTATCCACTCAATCCCCAAAATAAAACAGAGATTATTTCCTGTACCTTTCTGCCTTCTTCAAATATCTGGGACTCACCTCCACAAGTCCTCAAAGACAAAAGTTTGGAAATCGCTGCTCTGTCTACAGTAGAATTAATGTTACAGGACATCAGGACTTATGTAACACTTCTTTCAGGTTTAGATCGTCATAGAACAGTTTCAACTTCAAAGGGGTTGCTATAAGAACATCATCCAGAAACATGGGAAAATTAAATTTACCTTGTGCACAGCAAGCTAATTTTCCTCAACTGCAACCATGACTGAGTTGGTTTAATGAACAATATGTAATTACAAGGAGAAAAGGGAAAAAAAACCCCAAACCATAAACAAGGTACATAAACAGGCTCATATATGATGCCTAATTTCTAGAGTACTATATTTTACAGTCCTTGCCTCTGGTGAGCCAACTGCTAGGCTAGCTGGTAGCTCTACCCCTCCTGCTACTGTTCTTCAGTCACACTTGGGGAATGAAAATTCTTGCTGGTTAAATTTAAGTGGCTGCTAAACTTCTGTGAAAGCAGTTTCCAGCTTGCTGTCTGCTATCTTCCCTGTGTCCTGCACTACTCTGTAGCCCCTCTACTGCTCTCCAGAATGGGATTCCTTAGCTCTGGGTAATCCCTGTAGTTTTACTAGAAACTTTAGCCATCCTCGGTAAGGCTGCACACAATGTGGAAAAATAATACCAACCTCTTGTATGCTTGATTCTCACACCTCTCTCTATTACTTCAATTATTAGGAAAAGTTTCTTAATAAAAAGAGCTGTCAAGCAGGGGAGCAGTGTACTTAGAGAAGTGGTTGAATCACCATCAGGTGGAGGTATTTAAAAGACATGCAGATGCGGAGCGTAAGGACATGGTGGACTTCAAAGTGTTAGGTTTTCAGTTGAACTCAGTGATCTTCAGGGTGTTTTCCACCATAAATAATTATATGTTTCCATTCTTAAACAGCTTGTCACACATTGCACAAACTTCTCCAGCCCTCTTCTGTGACTTCGGGGTGCAGTAATTGCTTTCTGTTGCTAGAAAGCGTTGTCAACTAAGAAAATCATACTGTAGGCACACCTTTATTAGATCAAAAATCCCATTGATTTGCAGATGCATAGCTCTGCCAGATTCTGTTCCTCTTGTTAAAAGAAAAACACCACAAGTGCAATAAAACAGATGTAAACAGAATGTTCTGGTCTGCTAATTTGATTCTGTCACTGACGTTTTTTTAGAGGTGACATGAAATACTCCTTGAGCAGCTCACCCCTGCTGGACTTCCATTTCCTCTGGATATCTCAAGGATGCATGCTTTTCATTTCAACCCTTTCCCACTATGCTTTGCATAACTCAGGTAAGCATTCTTCAACCCGCATTTTCCCTGTTCCATTCATGTTCCTTTCATTTTGCTGTTAATATTAATTGCATTAAGCACCAGGTGATAATTAAACCTTTTTATGCAAAGAGGGTGAAAAAAATGAGAATGTACTGATCCTTGAGGCTTTAGCCTTCTGTGTCACTCTTCACTTGCTCATTTGCCATGTTAAATAATGAGCTGAGTTTTTCTTCATCTTTCTCCTAGGTTTAACGACTTTTGCAAAATCTGTTCTTTCCTTTAATATTGCCTGCTAGATCAAATTCATTTTGCATCTTTGCCGTTCTTCCTAGTATCTTCATCCTGTCACAGGACGGTGATTTTTCAAGTCTGCAAGTTTGGCAGAACATCAGAAAGGGAGATTTAACCTAATAGGTGAAGCTGCCACATCATCAAGAGTTTGTGAGCTCCACAGTATAAACCTGGGTATGTGGGAATGACTTGGAGCAATGCAACAAAATTGGGTTCCTGACTTGAACTGAAATGTTAACATAGATGTCCCCAGAAGCAAAGAGATGGGTTCTGCAGTGAGATGAGAGGCTGACAAATAGTTGGAGTTATAGAAAAAAAGAAACATTCCTTAATAATAAGGTTTAAACGTTCGTCTCCTAAGAGCAAGCAGCAACTTAACTGTGTGCAACAGAACCAAGAAGCAAGCTGGATGGAAAGGCCAGGAAGGTCTAAAAAATACATGCATTTGCCCATCACAGAACATCATATCTGCTGCTGAAGGTTTACCTAAGTTTATTCTGTCATATCGCCTTCTGACAGGGAGTTCTGCCTTTTACAAGACTGATAGCTCCTAAACACTGCCTTCTTCACAAACAGCTAATGTGTCTGGCTAGAACAGACATGATTATTTCTTGCCTTCTTCCATGAAAGATTATTTATATAGCTTCCTGGTTAAGCTGCAAAGATCAACTCTCAGGCCCAGTATCAAAAGCAAAAGGTTAATGAGGTTCCCCAGGCTTCAGATTGGTCAGATGGGGCTGCTCAGACAGACAGGGAAACACCTGGCATGTAAAGGAATGATCTTTGTTAAAAATGTAGGCAAGGTTAAATTTGGCCTCACTGAGAGAGATTCTGTGACTCAACACTGATGATTTTTTTTCTTTGACCAGTTACACTGATAGTAAGTGAATTATACTTTCTTCTTATCATACTTTTCTTCTTACCAGGTGACCAGATTCATGGAAGGTAAGACTGGACTGGGGAAGGGATCTGTGGCAAAAAGAACCGACAAAACCTCTTTTGAGGCCTTTATTGAAGCCAGGTGAAGCCCTTTGCCTGTGCTGGAGCTGATTGTTGGTGGGCGGGCTGCTGAGAGAGCCTGGGCAGAGTCAGTACACTCATGGTAAAATTAAATTAAACCACCTAATCATCTACTAATCTACAGAGGGGCACCACCCACTGCTGATCAGCCCACCGGACTATAAGAAGACTCGGGGAGGCACAGGGTGAGCAACTAGGGGTTATGTGCCTCTGGGGGGGCTTCAGCTGCCTGAAGCACATACAGGAGGACACTGAGCTTCTGCCAGTGTACAAGGTAAGCTCAAACCCTCTAAGTGGTCGGTGACGCTCATCTCAACTGCCCCTCAAGTTGTAAGGTGTTGGTTGCTGTAAAGGTCCAGCCATGATTGCTACCAGACTGAAGGCTGCTTCTAGAAAAGCTGTGAGCACCCAGACAGAGACCCCATGCAAGCATGTTGGTGTTCAAGCCTCTGGCTCCAGGGCCTGCCAGAGCCTAGCACTGGGAATGGTGGGTAGTGGAGACACCACCTGTGTCAGATGTGACCAGGTGAATGATCTGCTCAGTCAAGTGGATGATCATCTAGGCCAAGGGACTGAGCTAAAGGTTGAAGTAAAGAGGCTGAAGAGTATCAGGGAGTGGGAGATTGACAGGTGGTGGACCCACTCCCTGAAAGAAAGGAAACAAGTTGAAGACCCACATATACCGGAAGATCCCCTCAGAGAAGGGGGAAGAAGGGAAATAAGTGAACCCCCTCCTAGGTTCCCCCACCTCCCCCATTACCCTTAGAGAACAGGTATGATGCCCTACAGGAGGAACTGGATGTAGGAGAGGAAGATGGTTCACAGAGGCCAGAAATGCCAGAAAGAGCAAGACGTCATAGACCCACCTTCACAACTGGCTCCAAAAGGAAAAACAGATGGGTCATTGTTGTGGGTGACTCTCTGCTAGGAGGGGCTGAAGGGACAATATGCCATCCTGACCCATTTCAAAGGGAAGTCTGTTGCCTCCATGGGGCATGTGTTAGGGATGTGTCGGACAAGCTTCCTTCCATAGCAGAGCTGTCTGATTATTACCCCTTTTTAGTATTTCAGGACGGTAGTGATGAATTGGGTAGAAGGATCCAAAAAATCAATTAAAAAAATATTTTAAACCCTTGGTACAGCTGCTTAAGGGATCAGGAACACAAGTTGTGTTCTCTATTCCTTCAATGGCAACTGTGAATGAGGAAATCAACAGGAAAAGGCAACAGGTCAACTCATTGCTCCAGGCCTGGTGTTTCCTGCAGGGCTTTAGGTTTTTTGATCTATATGAGACACCTGTTGGTTAACATTTAAGAACCTGATCTTCCAAGCTCAGGATCAGTGCATCCTAGCAAGCAGGAAATTAAGAAAGGGAGCCAGGAGACCTGCATGGTTAAGGAACTCCTAAGCAAACTTAAGTGGAAGAAGAAAGTCTACAGATCATGGAAGGGGGGGGTTGGCCACCTGGGAGGAGTATAGGACTACTGTCAGAGAAGGTAGGGAGGTAACTAGGAAGGCTAAGTCCTCGTTGGAACTCAACCTGGCAAGGGAGGTTGAAGATAACAAAAAGGGCTTCTTCAAATCTACTGCAGGAAAAGCTAAGGTTAGAGGCAATATAGGCCTTCTGCTGAATGAGGCAGGTGCCCTGGTGACAGAAGACACAAAGAAGGGTTACTCAATGCCTGCTTTGTCTCTGTCTATACTTCTGGAGACTGTCCTTAGGAACCTCTGACACCTGAGGCACCAGAGGATAGCAGGACAAAGGTGTCTTCCCTGGTTGATGAAGACAGGGTTAAAGAACAGTTGAGTAATCTGGACATCTGTAAGTCCATGGAACCTGTTGGCATGCACCCATGGGTGCTGAAGGAGCTGGCACAGGTCATTGCCAGACCACTCTCCATCATCTTCAGTAAGTCAACAAAGGAGAGGTGCCTGGGGACTGGAGGAGGGCAAACACCACTGTAATCTTCAAAAGGGGTAAGAAATAGAATTGCTTGAGAGAGTCCAGCACAGAGACACAAAGATGATTAAGGGAGTGGAGCATCTTTCTTATGAGGAAAGGCTGAAGGAGATGGTGCTCTTTAGTTTAGACAAAAGGAGGCTGAGGAGTGACATCATTAGCATTTATAAATATATAAAGGGTTAGTGCCAGGAGGATGGAGCCAGGCTCCTCTTGGTGATGCCTGACGACAGGACGAGGGATAATGGGTGGAAGCTGAGGCATAGGAAGTTTAATGTAAATTTTTTCACTGTGAGGGTGACGGAACAGGCTGCCCAGGGGGATTGTGGATTCTCCCTCTCTGGAAATATTAAAAACCTACCTGGATGCGTTCCCAAGTGATCTGGTCTAGGTGATCCTGCTCTGGCAGGGGAGTTGGACTAGATGATCTTTTGAGGTCCCTTCCATATGATTCTATGGTATCTCAATTCCACATTAAAAAACTTGTATAATGGCAGTAAAAATTATTCAGTAAGGATGAAACTTTACAGTCCTCTTAAATATGCATTCAGTCTTAATTTCTCCTGTATTAAACTGAGTCACAAGACCTATTCAGAATTTGAACAACTGTCCAATGTAGCATGCCCTGCATCCAAGGTGGCAAATGTCATCTCTTTAGGAAAGACAACTAATGAGTTCAGAGTTGCTGGTTCAGTACCGTGAGAATAATTTAGTAACCACATTGTTATAAATAACATTCAGAAACTGCCCTTGGTGTGATATTTCATGCTTAAAAGTGATGTCTCAATATAATTGCGTGAATTTACATGAGTAAGGTGACTGCAGGCTGTGCACTTAACAATTTGTTGAACTTGTAGATTCACATCTGTAATTATGTGAACACATAACTATATATTGAGTAGGAATGCTTTCAAATTTGCTTATTTTTTTTTCTTTCCAGTTATCTAATACATTCTATAAGGCTTCCCAGAACTTCCTTTGTAGGTCCAGCAAACATAAAAACATTAAAAAAAAAAAAATTAAAAAAATCATGGAACAATATAAACCATTTCATTGTGTTCCATTACTCATTTTTATTTAAATTTGTGTGTTCTGACCTGAACATTAATCAGTTCTGACAGTACATCAATCTGAAGCTCACTAAAATGTAGTGCTTATATATATGAGAAAATTGACTTCTATAGCCATAATCAAATAATTAAACAGATTTAGTTAGGTCAGTATAATTCCCTATTTCTACTGCAGAGTAATTATACTGGAATAAAGCCACTTTAATTCCAGAATAGACTGTTCACATGGGGATCTATATTGAATCAGCTGTAGTAAAATAATTATTTGACTACAGCTATGCTGTTCACTCCCCGCTGAACCAAGCCACCAACATAAAAATCTTGCCTTATTCACAGAAGCTCAGCCATCTTGGCTCAATCCTATTTCATAAACAAAGAACCTTGCCAGCAGAATGAACACAAGACATGGAGAACAGGAGATTTTACTTCTCAGTTCAGCACTGAGTGGTGAGGCTTAGTGATGTACTTGGAGTTCTTACCACGTTAAATATTCAGAGATGCTCTGGGATGTGGAATGAAGAATGTCAATAGAAAGTGTAGCCTTTTGTGTAATGGATCATATATTTTATAGAAGTGTAGTTCATCACAGAAATAACTCCAGATGAAAGGAGTAGAAGATGGACTACTGCAGCACTCCCTCACTCTACTGCCCCATAGAGACATCAGCCCTGGCAGGTACTGCCTCTTACCTCCTCTTAGCTCCTCTGCTGCAGCCTGAGGGCCTCAAAAAGAGTAAGCTTCTTTCTGTCTTGACGTTCCAATGTATGGAAACCCCCAGTGGCTTGCTCACCTCTCAGCTTACACCAGTGAAGGTGCCTGGTCCTCTCTACTTCTTTGTACTGCATTCACTTATGCAGTGAGTTGCAGAGTGAACAGAGCTGTGAAATTCTGCTTATTGAACTGTGTCTTTGTTTCACTAATGTTAGTTAAAATGTTCTAGTATTCTAGAATTAAAGCACAAGCTCCAGCTGGTCAAATACATACTATGCACATCCAATGTCCTATTTTTGCAAATGATGGAATTCTTCCTTCAGTCACACAGCTACTCAATTAGAAGTATTTCACCTTAAAGGCCCTTAAAATTTTAATTCCCTAAGCTCACAACATGATATAAAAATGCACAATTCTTGTAAAAGTCACTTGAACTAAAAAGATGAGAAATGTGGGTCAGAACTCACCTCGATCTGTGTCATACAGGAAGACAAAACGGTTCCATTCATAATGATCTAGCAAACTCAGGAGGGCTCCCCGCAGAGATGGCCTCAGCTGCAGCACAAACTGGCTCTCACCCTCTGTCGGGAAACTTGGTGTGATGAGGGAGATGTGCAAGGCGCTGCAGAATGAGGTCAAGGTATGTACTGATCTCTTATCATATAGTCCAAAAATGGCAAAAACTCCTCTAGAATACTGGGAGCAAACTGAAAGAAAACAAACCAAAACAAAAGAGAATTCAGCCAATGGCAAAATCTTTAGATACACACTTACACATTCCAGTATCCCAAAATTTTTAATTTTAAGATTTCAATTTTTCCCTGTATAGTTCATTTTTTCACATGTGTTTCATTCTGTAAACTGATAAATATCTAAGTAACAGTTTGTCAATTTTGGATCCTATCCATAGAAAACTACACTATTGACAGGTATTTTTACTCTAAAATAAAATATAAAATAAATATTATGGGCTTTGTACAATAGTGAAAATTCAACATATCCTTTAACCATGTGTTATATCCCCAGTTCTGCATATTATCAGATATGATTTCCATTACCTTAAACAGAAAAGTATTCATGTTTTAAAATGTGAAAATTATTACAAAGATGCTCCTGAGCTCAGAAGTGAAATTTTGACATTTTGAAATGTAACAATGTAGAACCTTCACTCTCTTAAAATCAGCGAGCCTTTGTGCTACAGACACTAAGCAAAAACTTTTATTTTAAGAAAGAAGTTGAAGGAGAACATAGTATGTCAAGATAACTATACTTTTGCTTCTCCCCCCACCCCCCCACCCCCCCTTACTCTGTATTGACCTCAAAAACAGAAAACAAATGACTTAAATATGTATTTTGGTTTTTTCTTTGCTCTTGTACTCATTTAAGACATAGAGAAAGACACTTCTTGATTTCAGGACACTGGATAAGGATTTTACTGATCTGTGCATATAAAGCAGGTATAAGGTATTTTACTGCCATTCTAGTAATTCATAAAGAATCCAGTGAAAAAAAATCACACTTTTTTTGAGGTACAAAACAACTTATTAAAACTGTATGATCATTTATAGTATCACCTATCCCATATTCACAGAAAAGGGGAAAAGGAGCAGTTAGAGGATCACTGTATTGATTTTCTTCAAAGTATGCATTTCCTATCTCTCTTGTTCCAGACTCTCTCTCCCCACAACCCATTTTTTCCATGTAGCTTAAACATGGAAAATACTAAGTCACACCCTTTTAACCAGATGATGGTGTCCCTTCCTCTAGCCTGGAGATCACAGTGAACCTATGAAAGCAGCAGTCAGTGTAAAATGTGCACACTTACCAAATGGGATGATTCATATCTGTTTAGCTTTTATTTCATTTTAAATTCACAGCATAAAGAGAAGAAAAAAAAAAAACCAAAACAAACAACTATGCATTTTTCGTCATTGACTTGGGTGATTTATCCAGTTCTGATGCCAGATCTGTAGTAAGTTGCTTGAAGGCAGCTCTGTGATTTTATTTGCTGCTCACTGTTAAAGCCCAGAACCTGAGGATTTTCATAGTCAAATTATATATAAATAAAGCTTTTAAAAAAATGTTTCTCCCTTCCCATAAGTTCCCTTCAATATGTTGATACACAGCTCTTAAAAACCATTCTTTGCTGGACCACACAACAGAGATTCTCCTAGAGCCATTGTATGTCTGGCTTGCCATTTCACTAATCATCCTAAAAAAGCATTGTTTTGTGCTTCCCCAGTATCATCTCATCTTCCTTGAACACAGATGACCAACATGTTTATAATTTCAGTTAAAGGCTTTCCACTTTTTTTACATTACTTCCTCATCTTAATGTAAAATATTTCTGTTCATTTTATCCTAAGATCATATTGTGTTTTTCTAAATTTGCACCTCAATGATGGATGATGATCATCTCAGGATCAAACCTCTGCTCCTTCTGGGCCATTTCCAAATTAAGAGTTTCTGCTTATAGCATAATATTTTTGTTAGTCACTATTATTCATTTTCCATCATGTCACATGTATACTGTACTGTACTTCCATAGCTATATTTTCAGCCTTCTCTGAATTTCTACCAATGTCTGCATCTGCCTCACCAGAAAATTCCATCGGGGTACTCTAACTTGTCATCTCTGCATCTACTGTAAAATCAGTCTCCTATTATCTTCCTTCTGTAGCGATGTTTCTGTAGCCTGGTACCCCAACATCTACCAACACTAGCTATAATCTTTCCCTTCATTTCATGGCTGCCTTTTAACTCTCTTTATCTCTATTTTCAAAAGTCATTTCTCCTAGGAGCATGTCTATTTTACTTACTTTTCTTGTCAATTGGAAGATATGGATTAATCCCATATTTCCTACATTAACTACTTCTGGTTGCATTTTATTCCATTTTTTATCTATAGCCATATTGTAAATCTTTCTTTCCATCAATATCTGTTCTATAACTTTACAGTGTATTGATATCAAGTAGCTAGGGCCATGGCTGCCAGATTCTATGTCCCCTTTTAAAATTAGGTATTGTATTTCCTATTCACTGATCACACATATCACAACTCATTTAACAGCTCTACTAAGAATTCCTTGCTATTGCATCTGCCCTTCAGCAAACTGGTTCTTTAAGAACCACAGAAGAAAGAGGTCATCTCCCTATTCCCATTAGCCATTATGCTACTTTTAAGGTCAGTGTCCTTCCTGAGTGAAAATCAATATGAAGTATTTATTAGGTTTATGTCTCTAACCAGTTTTTCTTTTTTTTCTTTTTCTTTTTTTTTTTTTTTGTCCCGTCACCAATATATAACAGCTTCAATTACTTTTCTCTTTCCTGTCTTTGTATTTAAAAATGTAAATGACGTGTGGTTTTAATGTCATTTGCAAGTTTCAGGTTTCAGTGGCGCCCTATCTTGGGCTCTCATTTCTGCAGCAAATGTCCTCTATACCTTTCAATGAAGTCTTTCTTACTGATAACCCTTTATAAACACTTGTTTCTTATATCTTTATTGTGAAAACATTAATTTGATTCTTTAGTCACATCCTGCATGTTATTTTCCCCTGCAAAGAATTTTTCAGTCTCTTAGAAGTGTTTCTGTTTGGAAATTGCAGGCCTCCTCTAATTTCAAACACGGCCCAGTTCACTTTGCCAATTAAACAGTTGAATGTAAACCTTGTGCGCATAAGTGTTCTACTACTTAATGTGTTCCTGTTTAGAGAAAATCCTAGTAAAGGCACTGCATTGCCTTATTTCCTTGCCTTTTTACATGGGCAAAGAATACTTTTTGTAACACATGGTCCATACAATAGGATTCTACATTAAAAATTCAATATATCAATTTCAAGCTGTGAAACAGTGCACTTAATGGAGTAAAATCTCAAATTCATTCTCAGAATGAAGGAAAAAAAAAAAGAGAGAAAAAAGTTAACTTGAAATTTCGTTAAATGACAGGTTATGATGCTAAAATACTTCCAACTAAAACTAACAGACCTCTTTGTAACATAATTTTTCATTTTTCCAAAACAATCCTTGCCACAGCCTAGATTCAAATGCAATAAAACATTATCTGACTATCATTAAATTCCTGAAATAGCCAATCCAAGAAAACCTGTATTACTATACTCAAGATAAGACTGGGAACTTACTGAATAGTGTAATTCTTTGAGTCTTGATAAGAAAAAATGCTAAAGATGAAGGTTATGAGATTTTTTTCTTAGTACAATACCCACCAAGAGGAAAAATGCCTTTGACACTATGGAGATTAGCATTAAATATATGCAGAGATGTTGCAATGCTCCTGAATCAATTTTACAGTAATCAGCAGCAATCACAAAAATCAGCAAAGCCATGAGGATTTGCATTCTTACTGACTACTGTTCTCAGAAAATGCCTCCATGCAAACATGACTACCTGGATTTCCCAACAGCTGAAGTTACTGAACACCATCTTTGTCTCAGTCTTTAATCTCAGGACAGGTACCAGGAGTCCCAGGTCTCCAAGACCATAAATGAAGTCTGGAGGGAGGAAATTTTTACCTTAGTTGAAGAGGTTTGGGTTAGAGACAAGTTGAGTAAACTGGACATCCACAAGTCTATGAGCCCTGATGGGATACACCCATGAGTAACGAGGGAGATGGCAGAGGTTGCTGCTAGACCACTCTCCATCATTTTTGAAAGGTCCTGGAGAACAGGAGAGGTGCCTGAGGACTGGAGAAAGGCCAATGTTGTCCCAATCTTTAAAAAAACACAAAAAAAGGAGGACCCAGGTAACTACAGGCCCATCAGCCTCACCTCCATCCCTGGAAAGGTGATGGAAGAGCTTGTCCTTGCTGCCATCTCTAAGCATCTGGAGGAAAGGAGCCTTATCAAAAGTAGTCAATATGGATTCCGTAAAGGGAAATCATGCCTGACTAATCTTTTGTGATGATATAAGTAGATGGATGGATGAGGGAAGGGCAGTGGATGTGATATACCTTGACTTCAGCAAAGCTTTTGATACTGTCTCTCATGGGATCCTCACAGCCAAGCTTAAGAAGGGTGGATTGAGCGATGGTGCAGTGAGGTAGATTGGGAAGTGGCTAAAGGACGGAGCCCAGAGAGTTGTGGTCAGTGGAGCAGACTCTGGCTGGAGGCCTGTGACCAGTGGAGTCCCCCAAGGGTCAGTGCTGGGTCCAGTATTATTCAATATTTTCATCAATGACCTGGACGAGGGGGTAGAGAGCACCCTCAGCAAGTTTGATGATGACACCAAACTGGGAGGAGTGGCTGACACAGCAGCAGGCTGTGCTGCCATCCAGAGAGACCTGGGCAGACTGGAGAGTTGGGTAGGGTGAAACGTAATGCAATTTAGCAAGAGCAAGTGTAGAGTCCTTCATCTGGAGAAGAACAACTCCATGTATCAGTACAGGCTGGGGGTTGATCTGTTGGAGAACTGTTCTGGAGAAAGAGACCTGGGTGTCCTGGTGGACAGGGGGATGACCATGAGTGGCATTCAGTAACTCAGCCTTCTCTCTGTGCTCGGTCACCAGGCCACTCACTTCATCCAGTAGTGGGCCCATATTTTACCAGTAGTTCCCTGCTCAACCATGCAGGTCTCCTAATCGTCTTATTAGATTTCCTACTCTTTGGGATACACTGATCCTGAGCCTGGAGGAAATGGCGTTTGAATAGTAGACAGCTTGCTTGGGCCCCCTTGCCCTCCAGAGCCCTGTCCCATGGGACTTTTCCAAGCAGTTCCCTGAGAAGGCCAAG
>JAOEGS010001281.1:0-16060 GCA_025447755.1 Corythornis vintsioides | reverse complement strand
TATATATAGTTTCTGTGTTACTTGTCTGAGGCATCATCAGCATTTCTTCAGCCTCACACTGTGTTTAGGAAGCACCACAAGTCTAAGACTATCAGATGTTAAATCACACAAGCTTCAGCTAATAAAAAGCAAATCTATTGACCAACTTCTGCTCACCAAGCCAGTCCTTACACCACCTCCCAGAGCAGGATTCCAGCCTGATCTCCACACTGTACCACACCAACCTCAGGGTACAGGGCAACTGCTACAACTACCCACAGCAGCAGCAGCCACTCGACGGCAGCTTTGTTCTGACTCCAGCAGCTTCTCTCACCACCTCACTTCCAGCCCAGAAAAGGGTGTTATCAGCAGGAGAAAGAGAAACAAAACCCCCAGAGGACTGACTTTACCTCCTCACTCTTTGACTTGTGCAGAACAAAGCCTTTTTTCCACTGCCCATCAGCTCCCTCGTTGGGTTTGCGGATGTTGAACTCCACCTTGGCGCGATCCTTGCTCTGAATTGCTTTCCACTCGTCCAGGGTCATCTCCTTGGGGCCTTCTTCCTTCACTTCTTCAACCTCATTCTCTCTGCAGTGAATTCGTGGGGATTACAAAGACTTGCAAGTCACAGGCCAGACAGCACATGCAGAATCAGCTGTTCAGCAGCACCAAAGAAGTCTATTTAGCAGGTAAGAGGGGTGGGTCCAACCCCTCACTTCCACCACCCACAGAACATGGAAACTGATTTTCTTTAGCCAGAGTGCCCACAAGAGCCCTGGCTCACAGCCAGACTCCTTTAAGCAATAAAACTGAGAGCACAGCACAGCAAACTGTGAAAGTTAACTGGGGGTTAGATGACCCAAGCCATCTATTCTCCACTGTGATAACAACTTTCTTTGGAAATATGAAATTCTGACTCCTGCAGTTGACTTGTTTGGAGCTTTTCCCTTCTTTTTGACACCTCTCTGCCACAAGTTCAAGTTAAGGCACTGGGAGTGTGTTTTTCCAAGCTCCACTTGCAAGTTCATTATGGTTTTTCTTTTAAAAATGGAATTTAAGCAGCTTTGTATACTCTGCTTCCTTTACTGAACCCAAGACAACCCTTAATTTCCCAGTTAATTTTTAGCATTTTTTACTTTCAACACCTTGAAGAAAAAACAATGGCATAAAACTTAATTACTTGAGGGATTTATCACCTCATTGTAAAGCTCTGGTGGCTCTACCTTCTGCTCAAGAGCTGTTTTTCAGTAAAACACACCACCACTACATGGGCAGGTGATTCTCTTGTCATTCTCCAGTGTTTAAGCAACTAAATTTCTTGATTTATAGAAAACTAGTACCACCTGCTTGCAGCAAAAGGATCGTGAAAGCCTCAAATCCAGAGAAGCCCTCTTCATTGTGTAGTCGTTTTTTGTTTAAAAAAAGCAGATATTTTACATCAAAATGACTATTTCCTTTTTTAATTATATTTCATTACACATTTTCTGTGGACTTATATATATATATTTAATCT
The DNA here is from genome assembly GCA_025447755.1 of Corythornis vintsioides. Taxonomy (NCBI): domain Eukaryota; kingdom Metazoa; phylum Chordata; class Aves; order Coraciiformes; family Alcedinidae; genus Corythornis; species Corythornis vintsioides. Next base: position 14,568 of record JAOEGS010001281.1, on the reverse strand, counting down.
TCATATGAAAAGCCTGCAGAATTTTGCAGGTGACCAGTCTGCACATGGATGGGTCAAGATCTGGTCAAGCAACAGGACACTGCTACTAATGAAGATCCAGGAAATGCTGCAGACACAGCAAATTTAATAGTCACAGAATTGTTTAAGGACTTGTTAGCTTCCATTTTCTGACCCATGCCCAAGCTGCAATTCCTTTACATTGAGTTTGTACAGCAACTCAAGTCTCACTCCTGCTCACTGTGCTTCACTAGTTACTCTAGTTCATTCCTCCAGTCCCTCACTTCTTCTGTAAGAGGGTCCCAGTGGAATGAGAAGCAACCAAGTTCACTTTACAACTCACCTGTGCACACAGGAGCTGGGGAACAGAAGACACCAGACCTTTCCTCTACAGGCCAGCCACACAGACTCAGCAGGTTGAATTAGTTGCCTTCCAGTGGCTTTTGCCTCTTTTGCTCAGTTCTACCTCATTATGAGCACAGATGCTCTTGGATTTGGTGCTTAGGAGCTGCAATCCCAAGGCTCTAAGCATCTCAGAACTGATTATTAGCAAGTAAATCAGAAAGTGGCCCAAGAGCCTGTGCAGGACGGCGGGGAACGGTTCTGAGATAACAATTAAGAGCCTTTCTGCAGCACTGCCAATTATTTCCTATCTGCTGAGGAAAACAGAACCTTAGTTTGACAAAGTAGAAGTGGGAATCAATATCAGAGGGTAAAGTGAGAGTAGCTGAGGCCCAGGGTGGGTGGCACTCACTTGTTCTCAGAATCAGCAGGCGGATGCTCCTCTCCCTCCGGCGTTTCCTCGGTTACAGTGGACTGATCCAACTCGCTGCAATGACACCATGGTCAGGGGTTAGTTTTTCACTTCAACCCCATTTGAAAGCTACAGAAGATTAACAACTAAGTTCCACAGTGAATTCACACACCCCACTCTTAAAAAAAACCCTATTTTATGAAGGACTGCTGCTCTGTGCTTTTGAAGTGCTACACTTCCCACCTTCTTCGTGTTCTCCCCAGCACTAATACTGCCCATGCAGAAAACTCCCCATTCCTGCTGGGCCTTGACACAACATGGATTTGGGTGCTAAAAATACCCTTTGCAACATCCTACTTGTAAAAAAAGCAGGCTGAACCTGATCAGAATTGGGAAATTGTTCTCAAAACACCAGCACAAGATCCTCCCCCTCCCTCAATTCCAAATATCCCCCGAACAGCAAAGTCACCTTCTTATATTCCACCCATTTTTGCCTCAATAGCCAAAAAATGACCCCAAGAAAGGCAGGGGAAGCTTGACACTTTGCAAGCAGTGAGAACCAGGGCTGGTTAACACCCAGCCAGTGGTTCTGAGAGCAGTCAGGAAGAGGGGTCACTCACGTCAGCTCGTCTTTGACGGTCCCCCAGTTGTGCGACCCGCTGCCGCCGCGCTTGTCCTCGTGCTTCAGCCCGCTGAAATGCGAATGTGAAACAGAACTAACAAAGCTGAGTTAACATCATCCTGTCCAGAGGCTCCAAGGGGGGGGAGGAGGAGGAGACAGAACAAGACACAGAGCACACAAGGAGCCAGCAGAGCTGGAGGACTTACGATCGATCGCTGCCGCTGTGCCTGTCGAACTCGCGCTTGCCGCGGGAGTCAAACCCGTCTCCTCTGCCCATCCCGCGCCCGCGCCCACGGCCTCTGCCCAGCCCTCCACGGCCACGCATCGGTCGGTCCAGGATGGGTCTAGGGTGGAACAGCAGTGCTTCAGTGAGCTCCAGTGGTGGTGGTTTTTTTTAGGTTTGGTTGGTCAGGGTTTTTTTGGGAGGCTGGTAATTAGGGGATGCGAGCGGCGGCTCTGATCTCGACGCCAAATTATTGCGCTAACGCCTGGGTTTTAGGATTTAGAAGTAAACACTCAGGACTGCTGCTCAGTTGGCACTGAAAGCCAAAATTTCCTGTCTGTTTTGTGTGCAACAGCTGGCTGAGCCTGCAGCTTCAAATGAACTCGTGCTCATTCCAGTTACTTTTCAAGGATTTTCACTTTCTCTGACAAATTTAGTAGCCGAACGATTTCACAGCGAGGGTGACAGAAGCTGAACAGGCTGCACAGGGGGGTTGTGAAGTCTCCTGCTCTGGATCTGTTCCTATGTGACCTACTCTAGGTGACCCTGCTCTGGCAGAGCAGTTGGACTAGATGATTCTTTGAGGTCCCTTCCAACCCCCACCATTCTGTGAACACTTCAATTCTGGATCTCTCATGTTACTCAAGACACTTAACTTTATCTAGATGTAAAATGGCCTCACCATGTCCAAATTCAAAGCCACTGCAGCCAAGGTGTAAAAGCTTCCATGTACAAGCAGGAATGGCCTCCTGTTGCACCAGGAGAGGTTTAGGTTGAAGCTGAGGAACAATTTCTTCCCCTGCAGGGCTGTGCCAGGCTGCCCAGGGCAGGGGTGGAGTCCCTGTGATCCCTGGAGGGGTTTCCAAGCCCTGGAGCTGTGGTGCTGAGGGACACGGGGCAGTGGTGCCCTGGCACTGCTGGGCTAACATTAAGAATTGATGATTTTAAAGGTCTTTTCCAACCCAAATGATTCTATGACAAGCTTTTACCAGCTTGAAATCAGCTGTATGATTTTAAGCAACAGCTCTAATAGAAAACAAATCTCATCCTGCAGGCCACAGCTCTACTGGAGCTCCTCACCTGAGCCATCTGCTTTAGATTCAGAGATATGGTAATTATGATTTAAACAGTAACTTCATTCACACCAAGGAAACTGTTTATCTTAGCTCCTTCCCAATCTAAAACTCAAGTTGTCCACCAAGGGACAGAAAAGGCCAGGGAAGCCCTGCAGCCCGTACGACACGCTCTCCTTGCCACCGATAAAAACTTCATTCCATTTCATTTTAATTCAATTAGATGCTTGGCTGATTTTTAACTTGGCAGCAGAAGACCGGGGCACCCCTTCCCTATCAAAACCCGGCAAGGGCTGTTGTCATTTCAGCCTGGGCTCTTACTTATCCACAGAGAATTCCCCTCCTTCGGCCTTCTCGTCGGCGGGTTTGTCGAAGCGGCGCTCGCGGGGAGGTCGCCTCTCGGGTCTCCTGTCGATGGGTTTGCCCTCCCCCTGCTGCTGCTGCTGCTGGTCAGGCCTCCTGCCAATGCGTCTTATCCCTGCAACAGCCAGAGAGAGCAGTCAGGGCAATGCCCAGCTCCTGCCGGGCACCCCGGCTCCAGCGCCGCCCGGGTGAAGCTGGAAGGGAAGCTCTGCTCCCAGCCCTGGGGGGTGGGTGAGATGGGAGGCTCTGCCTGTAGGAAAAAGTCACTGCAGATCATTTGACTCGTCTCCTTGGGGTTTTTCCGTGGCATTTGCACTCCAACAGAACCCCCCAGACCACACCGGGCACTGGCAACCCGTGCCCAAAGGTCAGCTTCCAAACAGGGTTTGGGGTAACCAAGGGGAGTCTGCTCTGCAGGGTGTCAGGTTTGGGGTAGCAAGGGGAGTCTGTTCTGCTCTGAGGAGTGTCAGGTTTGGGGTAACCAAGGGGAGCTGCTCTGCAGGGTGTCAGGTTTGGGGTAACCAAGGGGAGTCTCCTTTGCTCTGCAGGGTGTTTTTCAGGTAAAACCAGTGGGTTTTAGGTTGATGCACCAGTGTCCCTGGGACTCTGCTTCACCCCCCTGCACTGCTCCCAGAAGCTTCTCTGAGCCACCCTCATGGGGATGGGTGGCACTGGCACCCCAGTACAGCAGGGACTGGTCACTGACTAACCAGTGTGCTCATCCACACCAGTCCTCCCAGTCCAACACACACCTCCTGACCAAGACTCACCTCACTGGGCTCAGAAGAGCTGGGGAAGCCCCTGTGCTGCTGGGGCTGCTCAGGGTCCCTCCCTCTCTACACCTGCTGAAAGGTGGTTTTTTAAGTAATAAATCCCCATGGGCATGATCTTCCTCACCCTTAAAAACAGTTTTCCACTTGCCTAAAAGGCCTGTTTACTGTTCTTTAGAAATAACTGGATAAACACATTGTCTTTTTTTTTTAATACTATTTTCCAGCCAAAATATTTAGGGTGAAAAACACGAAGCCAACCACAGAGGCTGGCTCAGGATTTGGGACCTCTTAACTTAAAAGCTGCCAATTATTTCCTTTTTTTTTTTTTCTTTCTTTCTTCAGAACTAAGCTGCTGCCTGACCAAGCCATGTGCTGTCTGGGTGGGGCTACACAAGCTCCAGCTGTAATGCTATCCAAGCCAACACACCCAAACGAACATCCCTCCCTACCTGCCAGGCTGTGCTCAAGGACAGGCAGGGGTTAAACCCCCCCAGTGCTGACTGGAAAGGGCTGGGGAGCCACCATTTGAAGAGGGAAGGGACCAGTGGCACACTGGAGGTATGCTGCAGAACTGGAATGAATAATCCACAGCTTCGGAATTTCGAGTCCAACACCCTGCACTCAGGGAATAAAAAAAAAAAAAAAAAAAACCAACAAAACCTGGCTGCTGGTGGAGCCCGACTGAAAATACCAGTTATTTCTGAGCAGCACACAGCTTTGAACTGGTAATTCACCAGGGGCAGGCAGCACCTCTGCAAGGGAATGGTTTCCAGCTGGGCTGTGCTCACCTAGGAGACAAATCCTGTCGGTATCAAGGTATCCAACTCCTTTCTGGTGTCCAAGCTACTGCCTCTCCCCACAACAGGCAGTTTAAACCACAGAGTAACTTTGTTTTCTACAGTTCTTGCTACAGAAGCAGGTCTGACTTTCACCCTTTCACTACTAATGCCACTAAATAGCTGCTTTTTTTCCCCCTAGTGAAGCACTGCCTGTTGTTTTGAAAGTGGGAGGGGAATCCCGGGAGGCAAACACAGACACACCAAAACCCCTCTGTGTTTTCAGAGCCCATGCTGCGGTACTACCTCACGAGGGACACCACCCCTACTGACTAATATTTCCAGAGGATCAGCAAATTGACACGTGGGGTGAATTATTGCATTCCAAACACGGGGAAAAACAAAACTAAACCACTCAGATCTGTACAAATATCTGTCCACAAAGCACTGAACGCAGCTTCTGCTTCTCACAAGGGGTTTTCAGACAACATTTAGGCAGCCCCTTTCCAAAACAACCAACACATCACAACTTTTTCTTCTTTAACGAGCCTAAAACGCGTCGGAGCATCAACCAATCAATCGTCAATCAATCATCCTGCGACACGGGCTGCAGGGAAGGGCTCCCAGCATCCGAGCTCTCCCGAGCTGTGGCCCCTCTCCGGAGCAGCTCGTTTGGAGTTAAAGCGTAGTTGGGAAGTTATTTCCTCACCCGCACGTCAGCCGCTGTCACCACACCTTGCTGCATTTCCAGGATTCCAGTTTAATCGCAGTTCTGAGCGGCGCTGAAGTCCCTGCGGGGTGCCTGGTGCGGGCACAGCTCTGCCCCTCTCCACGCTGCCTCCTGCTAATGACCCTGCCCAGAGCCGACTCACTTCACCTCTTTATTTATACATCCATTTCTTGCTTTTTTACAGTCTAAAACTTTGCAATGCTAAAAAAATATGTGTTTTTGCGTGTGGGACGCGGGAAGGGTTTAAGCGGTTGAGGATTCAAACAACTTATGAAAACACGAATATTATTTCTGTAAATACCATAAAAAAAAAAAGTGACCCAGCTGAATCGTTCCCTAGAAAAATAACCCGAGTGTGTTTGCAAAAGCCCAGGGACTACGACCACCCTGTCAAGAGACGTCAGAGCAGCAGGAACACAATTGAGGTTGGGATTTTCCCCATCGCCACAACAGCAACCTCGACACCCGGGCGGCACCGGGCACCCCACGCCCGCCCCGACTCCATTTTGAGCGGGGACCGGCCCGTGGGGGACTCGCCGCCCGCGGCCACGTGCGACCGAGCTGCAGGGCCCGCTCCCCGCTCCTCACGGGGGTCGCCGTTTACGGGCAACACCACCCCGGCTTCCACCGACACCCCCCCGGCCTAGTCGCAGCTGCCCCGGGCGGGCTCCCGCCATGCGCTCCCCCACGTGGGTGCGAGGCCTCCACGGGCACCGGGTGGCGGGGAAGGGCCCGGCCCTGCCCGGGCTTCCCCCCCCTCCCCTCCCCGCCCGCCGCCTTCCCGCCGCCGCCGCCTCCTTTGTGCGCGGCGGGACTCGGGGCGGCCTCGCCGGCAGCCCCCCGCTTGCCTTACCCGCCGCCCCCGAGCTCACCCTCCTTCCGCAGCGGAGCGCCGGGCTGGCCGCTGCCCTCCTCCCGCCGGTCACCGGAGCCCCCGGCGGAGGCGGCGAAGGGAGGCAGCGGGTTCTTGCGCTCCTTCTGGGATTCCCTGCGCAGCTGCTTGGCCGCGCTGCCGGGGCCTCCGCCACCGGCTCCGGACTGACCCGGGCCGCCACCGCCGGCGCCGCCGGAGGAGTTGGTCTGGGAACCCGCCGGGCCTCCGCGGGCCCCGCCGCCCCCTTGGCTCCCGCCGCCGCCGCCGCCGCTCTCTTTCCTCCGGGTCTCGGCCGCCCTCAACACCTCGAAGGGGTCGGACTCGTCATCAAAGAGCTGGTCGAAGCGGTTGGTGACGACGCAGCCGAAGCCCTCCTGCAGGTGTCCGGGCATGATGGGCCCCCGTCGGCGGGATCCTCCTCCGATGCTGCCGGGCCCCCCTCGCCCCTACTCGCTGCCGCACAAGATGGCCGGCCCCGAAGAGACCCTCTTCTCTTCCGGCGCCGGCCACATCCGGGCACCTCACCCCGGCGCGGTGCACGCCGGGAAGGCCAGGCGGCTCCAACCCGCCGCCCGCCCGCGCCTTCCCGCCGAACTACAACTCCCAGCGTGCCCCGCGCCGCCATTGTGCCGGGGGGCGGGAAGGGAGGAGGGGGCGCGAGGGGCGGGGCCTCTTCCCGCCTCGCGCCGCCGCCATCGCCGCCGCTACCGCCACCAGGCCCGGGCCCCTCACGGAGCCTCCCCCGACCGAGCCGAGGGGTCGGGAAAGGCGCTGCCGGGCTCCGTGACGTCAGGGGTGACGCGAGGAGGCTGTTTGGGAAGCGTCTCGCTGGGTTCCCGCCGCGGGGTGGTGGCCGCCACGGGCCCCGCTCGACTGAGGCCTGGCAGGTGCCGCTGAGCGGGGCCCGCGGTGGGGACACGGGTCATGCCAAGGAGATACTGAGGGAAAAAAAAAGATGGAAAAAAATCCATATACCTTGTATTTTTTTACTTAACCACGTTCTCCACCAACCCCTGCAGGTGCTGGAATACTGGTGGCTGGGTACAGTGTAATTACAGCCTGTGGGGACAGCCACAGAGGGGACTGAGTGGCATGAACAGGGCTTGGGCTTCATGGACTCACAAAGGGTTTGGGTTGGAAGGGACTCTCAAGGATCATCCAGTTCCAACCCCCTGCCATGGGCAGGGACACCTCCCACCAGAGCAGGGTGCTCAGAGCCCCATCCAGCCTGGGACCCCCCTCCAATCCAAGGCAGACTGGGGGAGAACCCTTGTGACTAGTATGAAATTGCCAAGTGTGACCCCAAGCTCACTGTGGGTCACTGAAGGCAACTCCAGCAACAGGGGTTTGAGAGCTTTGCTGCTCCAAAGTCACTGCTTCAAAGCCACACAGGTTTATCTTGATCTTAGGTATCTAATAACACCCCCTCCCTCCATTAACGCTCATCTAATTAGCAGACAGACACAACGAGGAGACGGTCTGGAGGGAAGATGGTAAATATTTGCACTGTTCATTAGTCCCAGTTCCAGCCAACGTGGATTACGTGGGGAGATCAGAACTCACCCAACTGGGCACAGGTTTGACACGTCCTTGGCCATCCCCCACGCTCACCACTTAGATCTGCAGTTGTCAGAACTTTGGTGCACGTGTCTGTGTGACTGAGTTTGTCCTCTGCAGGGGTCACAGCTCTGCTCTTTGCCTTGCCCACTCCCAGAACTTGGACCACTCCAAGTAATTGGCTGGGAGATGTTCAGCCACTTTAGATAATTGCTGCAGGAGGTCGTTTCACTGCGTTTGCTCAGTTCTTGGAACGTGAGCTGCTCACAAACCAGAGGCTCCACAAAGCCACTGGTTTTAAAAAGCAAAGCCCACGGTTTAGTTTCTTCTAGTTCAGCTGGAGAACTATTTTGGTTCCCTATCATCCTCACAACTCCAAATGTTCTCTTCAAGCAAGCCCCGGGATGAACCAAACGTCACCCAGAGACACGTCATGGAACCTCTTTGTATCTCCACAAGCAGATGTTTTCAGGAGCAGCCTTGAAGCTGTCCCAGCACCAAGGCTACATCACATCACATAGATCTGACACACAAAATACCAACGTTTCCCACTTCTCACCAAACACTGGCAAAATTCCCTGCTGGAGAAACACCGATGCACGCTCAGCCATGCTGAACCACCATTGATCCTGAAGAGCTGAACCACAGCTCACTATTCCCTGGGAATTAAGTAGCCAAGGACCATTAACTCAGCACTTCTGCTCCTCATCAAGGATGGAAGTCCTGTATTACAGCTTCCAAACCACTGGAAACCCCACACGTGGGTCTCGGGGCACTCATCTCGTTAACACTGCTCGTTAGACAGCATGGGGGGAATTGAAGCTGCTGCAGTTCTGCACAGAAGACACTTAGAATCACACATCAGTTTAGCCTGAAACAGACCTTCCAAGATCCACAAGTCCAACCATCCCCCAGCAGTGCCAGGGCACCACTGCCCCCTGGCCCTCAGCACCACAGCTCCAGGGCTTGGAAACCCCTCCAGGGGTCACGGGGACTCCACCCCTTCCCCTGGAGGGGAAGAAATTGTTCCCCAGCTCCAACCTCAACCTCCCTTAGGAGAACTAGAGGCCAATTCCTATTGTCCCGTCCCTTGGGAGCAGAGCCCAACCCCCCCTGGGTCTACCCTCCTGCCAGGAGCTGTCTGAGCCACAAGGTCTCCCCTGAACCTCCTTCTCTCCAGGCTGGACAAGTCCAGGTCCCTCAGCTGCTCCTCCCCACACTTGTGCTGTCGTTTTCTCACTGGAGTAAAGCCAACCCTGCCAGCACCCAGAGGGGTGCAGGGCTGCTGCTATTTCTGGCTGGCACAGGCAGTGCTCCTGGACAAGCTCTGGAAGGAGCTGCTCCTGCAGCCCTGACCAAAAGCAGCCGGTGCTCCCCGACACACGACACTGCTCTGCTGCTTCTGAGCACTGCCAGCAGCTGTTGGCTCCCTGCTTCTTGGACAGGAATGGGAGATACAGCAAGATGAGGGCAAGGGGACAAGGAGTAAGAATTCTTTTGAGTGCTTGCTCCATTCCCAAGACAAGTTTGGGATGGTTTTTTTTACCTGGAAAACCTTTACCAATCTGTTTTGCTGGGCACGAGGGATGTGCTGGCAGAAGGTACAGTCTGCAGGCAAGGAGGATATCACTTGAGGGGGTTCCTGGAGATGGATCTCTTCCTATACCACACAAAATACAATTATTTCTTTTACAGAAAACATAATAGTTTGCTTCATTGTTAGGGCATCATTTGATGCTCTACAGCTCCAGCCCAGACAGCTCGGTGTGGAGGGGACCAGCTGACCCATCCCTGGCACTGGTGTGAGCAAAGAGGAGCCTGAAGGGGCAGCCAGCAGAAGATAACAATCAGACTACCTAAAACTGTTATTTTTGCCATTACTTTGCATCCTATTGCATTACTCATATGATTAACAATCATATTTCTGCATTACTAATCACAAAGGGCACTGCATTAGCCAAGGGGGTACCCAGTGCTCGCCCATCACAGTGAAAACAGCAGGTCACAAGCACACAGAGCTCTTCACTGGGCTGTTTCCATCAGTATATTATGGTCTGGGGATCCCTCCTAAGAAAAACACCCAGAATGAAGCAGCACCAGGCAGAAGAGCAGCAGGAATGACCAGGAGAAGTCAGGCAGAGCTCACAAGGAGACACACGATTGGCACCACGCAGCTTGATCCTCCCACGTACTCTGCTCTTTTTGGCACAGCAGTATTTTTTTTTCTTTTTGAGCAAAAAAAAAGCAGCAGTTTCATTATGAGGACAGCTGTAAACTCATGAATAACAACAGTGCTTCTACATTACCTACGTGCACTGAAAAATGAAACAGCCCTGTGCATTGAAATGGGTGACAGACAGCTGAAGCAAATGGTGCAGACATCGAAGTTTGCTTGTCACTGAAACCAGAATGATGGAGCTCTGCTTGAATTCTCCTCCCCTGGATCCTCAGCAACCTGCTGAGTGAGTGTCCCTCCTCGTCAGCCCTCAGGGGGAGAGGTGGTTTGGGCATCTGGAGCCCAGAAAACCAACCTTCAAACTTGCCAAGGCAGAAAGCGACACCAATCACTGCTTCTGGTGCCTCTGTGGGGCTTCTTTCTGCCAGGTCTCCTCTACCCACCCCTGCAGCAGGGCTGGGGGTGCCAGGAGGGGCCACCCCAGTCGCCCAACAGCTCCCCTGGGACCAGATGCTGGAGGAGAGGGGGCTTTGGAAAAGCCACCTGGAAAGAAGTTTTCCTCTTCCTAAAGGGCTCAGGGGAGGGCAGGGACACTGGGGACTGGGGGCAACCTCTGCAACCCACCACTGCCACCAGTAGAATGAGGCAGCACCAAAAGTCTCAGCCACAGCAGTTGGCAGGTGCCCTGCTCAGCTCAGCAGGCACCGAGTTCTCCACCCAGACGTCCACCCAGCAGCCCTTGAGCTGCTCCAGCACCCACAGCAGATCCTCTCAGGGTCATTCCTGGGAGAAATTGGTTGGTGGGGGTGGGAAAAAAAACCCCAAATCACGTCAGTGAAAGGGCCGAGGGCCGCGCGCGGCAGCGCCGGGGAGACTGGCACGTGCCCAGGTGAAACCTGCCGGGCCAGCAGCTAACTGTCTGGGCAGAAAACCTGCTCCTCCCTGCTCTCCCAAGCTGCCTCCTGCTTCCAGAGCCAGCTTCCCAGCTCGGCTGCCTCCGCCACGGCCGCGTTCTGCCGGCTGCCGCCTCCCACGCGCTGCTGGCACCGCCACGGGCACGCCGCCCACGGGGCTCTGTGGCAGCTGGATCACGGCCCCGAGAGGGCTGGAAAAAAGCAGAAAAAAAAAAATAAAAATGATGGTTGGGTTTTGGTTTTTTTATGCTGCCCGTGTTGTATTTTTCAGGCTGGAAGGGGAACAGGTTAAGCCGCCGTTGCAGCCTCTGGTTGCACTTCCCCAGAGATTGGGACTTTCTCCAGTGCCTACGATGGGGCAGCTCAGCCCCGTGCACTGGGCTCACTGCTGATGCTGACCCACAGCTGTGGTCTTGGGTGCTGAGGGGGTGGTTCAAGTGCCCACGGGGTCACACCACCCCTGAGAGGCATTGCTTGCAAAGGTTGGACTCAATGAGCTTAAAGGTCTTTTCTAACCAAAACAGTTCTGTGATTTGGAGATGCCAGTGATGGCCACGACCCCCTTGCACATCAAAGGGGCTCAGATTTCTGCTGTAACCTGCAGACCTGTCCCCAGAACCCCCTTGCACATCAAAGTGGCTCAGATTTCTGCTGTAACCTGCAGACCTGTCCCAGGTTGCAGGGGCTGGATGGAACCCATGCTGCTTCTGTGAATGTCCCCTAGAAAACCAACCAGAGCAGCCTACAGCCCACATTGTTCCAGAGAAAAGCCATCAGTGTGGCTTCCCATGACCACGAGCAAAGCCTGGGGCTGTGTCCTGCCCTGCCTGCATCCCTGCCTGCATCCCTGCCTGCAAGTCTGGGCAGCTAGGGCTGGGTAGATGCCTCATCCCTGGCACCATCCCAGGGGAGGTTGGGGGGGGCTCTGAGCACCCTACTCTGGGTGCAGATGTCCCTGCTCCCTGCAGGGGGTTGGACAGCCTGGAAAGATCCCTTCCCCCCCAAAGCTGTCTACAATTCTATGACCCCAAAGTTCCACATTTGTCCAAGATCTGAGTGCAGAGCCACGCTGTGCAAACAGGACACATCTTTGCAGCAAACTGGCTCACTGCCCTGCATCCAGAACAGCCAGCCAGTCAGAATTTGGACCAACACTGTCCATAGGACACTGAAACCCCCCCCGGGGCACAGCTGTGCATGTGCCCCAGGCTGCCACTGCTGCCCAAGCTGTCCTGAGGACCTTCAGCCAGTCTTGGAGAAGCACCCGTGGGGATGAAGCCACGTTCAGCAGCTCTGCCTCCAAGCCCCACCAGCACCAAGCCAACTCTGTGCCCAAAACCAGCCCGTCCTGTTTGTGCACCCGGCTCCCGGTGGGGACAGAGCTGGGCAGGGCTGCTGAGCCACCAGCTTGGCTGGCACAGCACGATGAGACTGCCCAGAGCCAGCCCTGGGCACCCCCAGGCTGCCCACACCTCGCTCCCCCTCTGACTGGCTCTCTCCAGTAGCTCCCTGTCTCTCTTGAACTGGGGAGCTCAGAACTGGACCCAGAACTGCAGAGGTGGCCTCCTTAGAGCAGAGTAGAGGGGGAGAAGAACCTTCCTTGACCTGCTGACCACACTCTTCCTCATGCTCCCCAGGAGACCATTGGTCTTCTTGGCTGGCTCATGGTGACCTTGTTGTCCCCCAGCACTCCCAGATCCTTCTCCCCAGAGCTGCCTCCCAGCATGTCCCTGCTCCCCTGTGCTGGTGCAGGGGGTTGTTCCAGCTGCAGGACCCTGCCCTGGCCCTTGTTCATGAGGGTCCTCTCCACCAGTCACTAATGAGGTAACTATTCCCAGGAGCTGAGCAGGACACACACTCTGGGGCTCCAGGTAGTGGATGGCAAACCCAGGGGACATCAGCTTCAGTCACCAGGCAGGTCCCAGCTGCTCTCAGACCACGTGCACTGGACTGTACCTGCTGTGGCAGCCACTCACCTGGGGAGGAAACACAAGCAAAGGGAGATCAAACACCCCGAAAGGAGGTCAGGGAGCTGCTGTGCTGCAGTTGGGCAGGACAACTCCTCATTAGGGTGATTAGAGGCAGAGCAACTACCCAGCACTCTGCTAACCAGCAGCGTGGGCTACCTGACCTGTGCAGCCCTGCAGCCCTGGGGCTGTTGTTGAACCTTCGGCTCCTGAGGTTTCTCCACTTCTCCAGCTCATCCCAGTCACCTGCCCTGCAAAAGAAACCTCATCACCCAACTGGTGCCAGGTGCCACCCTGAGCAGGCTCAGGAGCTGAGGTGCTTCCTTGGCCTGTCTGAGCAGTGCTGCTGCCAGCGTGAGCCCAGCACTGACAGATGGCCCAGGGGATTGAGGCACAAAGCCCAGAGCTGCCCATGGATGGGGCAGGGTGGGGGTTAAGGAGGCTGAACCTCACTGAACCACTGGTGAGCTCAGCAGAGAAGCTCAGAGGAGGCTGCTCACAAACAGAGCACCCAGGGCCTGGTTCTCCATCACACACAGATGCATATGGAGGATGTGCAACAGCTCAGGATGTGTTTTGGGAGAGATCCTGAGAGCCCCCAGCTCCTACCAGGGTGGTGTGACCTTTGCCTCGCCACCCATCCCCCCTGCTCCTGAGCTGTGGGGCACTTACCAGCATGTCAGGAGAACAAAAGATGGCCAGCCTGTAGCCTCAGACCTGCAGTGAGACCTCCAGAGCCCATGCAGGGGGTTTAACCTGAGTGGGCTTCATTGCTCATTGCCCCTCCCAGTGCCAACGTCCCCCAGGGTGCCCAGGGCTGCTGCTGTAGATAGTGCCACATGAGCAGGGAGCTGCAGGGCTGCTGGCTCAGATAAGGCACTGCAGGAGACACGAGCCCCAGGCTGGTGGCTCTGGTCCTGCTTGTAGCAAAGATCCTGTTCATGACAGAGAACTTGTTCCAGTTCATGGTGGGTCCTGTTCATGGTGGAGGACCTGCCTGTGGAGCAGCTGCAAACCTGTCTGAGAAAACCATCTCCTGCCTGCAGACAGCTCCTGGGCAGAAGAAAGGCCAAAAAGCCTCAAATTAATTAAAAAGTGCTGGCAGCTCCTGAAATACATGAAAATGAAACCAGCACAGCTTGTTGCTACTGCTCCAGCCTGGCCTCGGCGAGCATCCCAGACCCTCCCAGTGATGGCAGAACGGGGCTGGTTTGGGATGGGGGAGTCCTCCAGCACCTGCAGCAGCAACACTGGATTTCTTTAGAAGTGTAGATTCTTTGTTTTAAAATAAAAGCTTACACCATTCATCAGAAAACTAAGCATGCTAGCTCCTGGCTGGAGGTGATGGTGTGAGGATGGGCTGTCCTGGGGTGCCCCCCACAGCTCCCAGAACACCCACCTGGGCTCAGCCCTCACCACCAGCATTTCCATGGGCACAGGGGAGGGCTTGCTGGTGGAAAAGCAAGGAACCCTGGGTCATTTCCCAGGGTGCTGAGTTCTGCAATGCTGGCAATATTAAAATGCAGTTAATGAGAGCTAATTTGCTGCCTATTTGCAGCTGCCCTGTTTGCAAGTGCTCTACAGTGATGCCCTTGCACCAGCATCCTCCAAGCAAGCACCTGGTGCTCTCTGCTCGCTTGTTGCTCATCAGCTTGGAAATGATCCATTTCTGCCCCAGGCTGGTCACTTAAGGAAGAAATTGTTGGTGCTGAGGGTGGCAGAGGCTGTGCCAGGCTGCCCAGAGAGGTGGTGGCTGCCCCAGCCCTGGC